>JASEVX010000039.1:0-234186 GCA_031761405.1 Serripes groenlandicus
GACAATAGCTTGTCTTTTTCCCCAAAAAAATTCAGACAAGCTAAAAACCATCAGCCTATCATTTAATGGGTTTACAACATTCTTATAAAGATGGAAAAAAAACCATCATTTTCTGGATTTATATCATTCTTATAAAGATGTTTATTTATTAAAACTACAATTTGACTTACATGTTGGTGTAATTTTCAGTGCAAATTGATAATCAGGGTTCTGTATTCGAATATCTCCAGCTCGAGGCTGATACAGTCCTGTATTAAGTAAACAAGAGGACTATGATGGTCCTATAACATTCACCTCATTTAACCCTTTCCCTCATACAGCAATTCTGCAGCAGACGACTTTGAACATATTTTGACAAAAAATGGAAAATCTCTATAATTGAATGGATAACCTATGACTAAAAGTGGAAAACATTGTGGCAAAAGGAGAAATTGCTGGTTTTGAGCAATTTCTTCTTTTGTCACTATGTTTTCAAAAAGCCATCTGCTGCAGAGGAGTCAGAAAGAGTCTATATGAGGGAAAGGGTTAAGTCTTTCCCACTTGCAGGGGCTTATTGATACATTTGCAGCAGACGACTTTTAAAAACACTGCATGTTGCACAATTTCTTCTTTTGGCCACGATGTTTTCAATTCAATTCAAATATTACACTTTCATTAACAGAGATATTCCACAGATTTTCTACATGTTTTCAAAGTATCTTCTGCAGATTTGGAAAAACTGAACAGAACTCCAATAGAAGTCACAAACTTCTATGTAGAAATATTATTTACCCTTTTACCTCATATAGACGCTTTCGGACGCCTCTGCAGCAGACGACTTTTTGAAAACATAGTGACAAAAGAAAAATTGCTCAAAACGAGCAATTTCTCCTTTTGGCACGATGTTTTCCACTTTTAGTCATAGGTTACAGAGCTCCAGATAACCTGCGTATATGCGTAAATACGCAATTAAAATCATAGAAAACGCAATTAAAATTATTAACATGCGTACACAAACGCATGCAAAAAGACGAATATGCAATCAGGAAAATTAGTGGTGCATAACCCGATTTGATCAATTTGGCATGGTTTTTGAAACGAGTTCTACTAATAAAATGGTTGTCATTGTTGCCGAAATTAGACGTACAGATGATGCAAAAGAACCTAATTTACTTGTATTGTAATGCAAGTAAGAATATATCTGAGTCTGAATCAATGGTGAAGGTAATTCTCGAGGACAATGTGTCCAAATCGTCTGCTGACAGTAAATATTACCAAGTTAAATCGTCAATGAACTTGTCAAACTGCGACTCGAGAGGGAAAAAGTCTCGGGACCCATGTTGCTAAAAAGACTATTCAAGAATGAACTTCTATTTAAATACCAATGGTTGATTGTAAATGAAGGATAATGGTGGATTTACGACTTTAATGTAGCATTTGTCAGGGACAATTGGAGAGTTGAAATTGACAAATGTCACAATCATAATCAAGCATCGAATGGACACCACTAAGTAGTGAGGTAGGAGTTTATTTACTTTGTATAACATTTCTGTTAAAAATACCCAATTCATCTCAAAACGAGTGGGTATTGAAACAAGAGGACCATAAGGGCCTATACTCTACTGGCATTGATCTGGCTTGTTTCAAAAGGAACCAATATGTCATCAATATTCAAATACCATCTGTTTGGTGAAGATCAGATAGTAAATGGAAGCTCTATTGTGTTCACAAGTTGTATTATAGCAATTTTGACAATTTCAAGGGCCATAATCCAGCCATGCATGGGTAGATCTGGCTGTTTTTTAGAAATGAACCAAACTCTCATGGATATCTAACTACTGTATAAGTTTGAGATACAATAAACAAGAGGCCCAAGAGGGCCAGTATCGCTCCACGGTCATAAGGCAAAAATAAAATCTCCAAACAGCCCTGCCCCGTGGTGGCTATTTTTTTTACCAACCACCATGGCTTAAAGGAATCTTGTAGAGTGTCACCAAATGAATGTTTCTGCAAAATTATTTGAAAATATGCCTGACACTTTCGGAGGAGAAGATTTTTTAAGTTTTCACTATGGTCATATAAGTCAAAATAGCCCCGCCCTCTGGCGGCCATGTTTTTCGACCAATCAACATGGCTTGAAGGAATCTGATAGAGGGTCACCCAATGAACATTTCTACAAAATTATTTGAAAATCGGCTGAACACTTTCGGAGAAGAAGATGTTTTAAGTTTTCACTATAGCTATATAACGCAAAAAAGCCCCGCCCCCTGGCGGCCATGTTTTTCGCCCAATCAACATTTCTTGAAGGAATCTAATTAAGGTTCACACAAGGAACATTTCTACAAAATTATTTGAAAATCGGCCTGACACTTTTGGAGGAGAAGATTTTTTAAGTTTGCTCTTTAGCCATATAGGCAAAATAGCCCCGCCCTGTGACGGCCATGTTTTTTTACCAATCAACATGGCTTGAAGGAATCTGATAGAGGGTCACCCACGTAACATTTCTACATAATTATTTGAAAATCTGCTGAACACTTTTTGAGAAGAAGATTATTTAAGTTTTCACTATAGCTATATAAGGCAAAAAAGCCCCGCCCCCTGGCGGCCATGTTTTTCGCCCAATCAAAATTTCTTGAAGGAATCTAATAAAGGGTCACCCAAGGAACATTTCTACAAAATTATTTGAAAATCGGCCTGACACTTTCGGAGAAGAAGATTTTTTAAGTTCTCACTATTTTTTTCTTTCGGTTGCCATGGAAACCAGAATTTTGAATGGATAAAAAAAAATTGAAGGAATTTAGTAGAGGACATTGAGAGGATGCTTCCCATGAAGTTTCAACCAAATTGGCCAAGTGGTTAGGGAGAAGAAGTCGTTTAAAGGAAAAAGTTAACGCACGCACGCACGCACGCACGCACGCACGCACGCACGCACGACGGACAATTCGCCATGACATAAGCTCAAGGGCAATAATCCAGTCATGCATGGACGGATCTGGCTGGTTTTCTAAAGGAACCGAGCTCTCATGGATATCTAACTACTGTATAAGTTTGGTTGAGATAAAAATCAAAAGTGAAGACTGTATCGTGTTAACAAGAAATTGTTTATGGACTGACGGACGCGCGCACGACGGACAAATCGCCACGACATAAGCCCTTCTGGCCTTTGGCCAGTAGAGCTAAAAATAGAAAATCTCTATAATTGAATGGATAACCTATGACTAAAAGTGGAAAATATTGTGGCAAAAGGAGAAATTGCTTGTTTTCCACTTTTAGTCATACGTTACCCATTCAATTATTGAGATTTTCTATTTTTAAAAATATTTTTTCAAAGGCGTCTGCTGCAGAATTGTCCTATGAGGGAAAGGGTTGAAACAGAAGCTTGGTTTTTGCTAAAGCATAGTTCATTCAATCTCTTATGACAGATTTTGTTCACTTTAAGAAGAGGTTGAGATCAACTTACTATATGCAGTCCCTGGATCTGGGATTGACGGTTTGAGGTCCGGTATCACCTCGGGGTCAGGTATCACCGACACCAAACAATGCACGGATAGCTTTGTCTCGTTCGGGTCTGAACAGTTATGTAGTTGACAAGCATAGGTTCCAGCATCTTCAGGCCTTAAAAGAAAAGTAAACTAGAACTATCACTGAAGATGATAAATACCCCCAAAACAGCACCTTGACCTACACCATAACTTCCCAAGTGAAAATAGAAGTGGGATCCCGGCGGGATTTTTCCGGGATCCCACCGGGATAGTGAATCCCGGCCGGGATTATGCGGGAAAAGGCATTTTATACGGGATCCCGGCTTAAGCAAAACGGGAAAATAAGACACTGAACCGGGATTTTTCACAATGACTGGGATCCCGCAAATATTCATAAAATTAATCCCGGAGTTACAACAAATCGGGAAAATGACAGAAATTTCAAAATTTCTCAAAAAAATCCAATTCAAAAAAAAAAATCCTGCATGAAAAAATAATTAAAAATGAATCGAATGATTTTTTGTTTTCACAAAAATTACAAGTCTGAATTTTTTTAAAAATTTCTTACAAAATTATAAGTCCGGGAAAAAAAAATGAAAAAAATTCCATTAAAAAATTCCATTAAAAAATTTAAAATGCAAATACATGAAAAAATTATAAAACATTGGGAAAAAAAATCTCCAAGCTTAATCCCATTTTAAAGCAAAATTAAATCATCCTGTTTGTCTCGATCCTTATTCCTATCCCTCATATAGACGCTTTCTGACTCCTCTGCAGCAGACGGCTTTTTGAAATCATAGTGACAAAAGAAGAAATTGCTCAAAACGATAAATTTCTCCTTTTGCCACAATGTTTTCCACTTTTATTCATATGTTATCCATTCAGTTATAGAGATTTTCTATATTTTGACAAAATATGATCAAAGTCGTATGCTGCAGAATAGTCGTATGAGGGAAAGGGTAAATCTTCAGCAGACGATTTTTAAAACTTAAAGGCAAATTGTTGATTACCTCTTCAAATATAAGTGGAACAGTATATGTTGTCCCTAAATGAAATGAATAATAGAGTTGAAAACATCATAATTAAAGTAGCGATTTCTCCTTGTGTCATAATGTTATTAAAATGCAGATGTGTAGAAATGCATCTACAATTGGATAAGGGTAAAATAATTTACGGGTAACAGTTCAGCTAGCCTATATTTCCCCCCCCCCCCCCCCCCCCCCCCCCCCCCCCCCCCACAAATGAACCACGTCATACAAAAATGACATTTGGGTTTCTGCAACCAGCCGGTATTCATATCAGTCTGGCAAGGATAATCCATGTTTACCATCTTAGTTACACAAAATGCTTTAACTCCACAGGGGAATTACAATGACTTGATGAAAAACTGAGACATACAAAAATAAAAAACTGACAGAAAAACTATGAAATGTGATCGTAAATAATTTATTTATAAGGTCTGTTTTCATTTGACGTGGCTTGATCTAAACAAAGGATTGAAAGGAGTGACGTAATTTTTTGAGAAGGTTATAGGTCACGTGAATGTTAGACAACCAGACTTTATGCAACAGTAAAATGGAATCTCCAAAGCATTTACATTTAGATCAGTCCAAATAAATCAATGGGTGATATGTTATTAACTAGATTTCTAAATTGCTTCAAAAGACTTATATACATTCACCGGTGTGCAAATGTGTCCAGATGTTTACAGACTCTTCATTCTAACAAACACCCTTTTGACGTAGTTGTACGTAGCAGACGGCAGTTGAAAACATTGTAAGAAAAGGTGAAACACTTAGTTCGAGCAAAGACCTAATAACACATTATGTTATTAGGTCTTTGGTTCGAGTTAAACTTCCAGAAAATATCTTTGTTATTTTCATATCTTCAATAGTTTTTGAGTTTTACTTAATTACTACAGGGTGATACACTCACCCTGATTACTACAAACGTTGGGAAGGGTGATATTTTTATATCACTTACTATAGTGGGTCAAACTTACGAATGTGTGTTTATAACGATTACCTTGACATCCAATCAGATGAGAATATGCAATTTGTTTAGAAATTTGAAATTTGAATGACAAGTGGTTCCGTGAAGTTGGCCGGGAGAAGATTGCATCATAACACCAGGTATGTTTCTCTGATGAATATCAAATTAAACCTTATGACCTGAGCTTTATTTTAATATATACATTTTTGAAATCAGTCTTAAATTGACGTACGTATAAATTCTAGTCTGTTTTACATGTTAATCAAGTGCTTGCACTTATAACTTGCATAGTATTTCGGACAAATCCATTTTCGGGTATCTAAATTTTTTATTGTTTTTACATTAGGACTAATTAGAGGGTTTTTTCCCAGTTAATCCTTTCCCACACTAAACAAATCTGCAGCAGACGACTGAAAATGTTAATGCAAAAATATTGAAAATCTATAAGAAATGAAATTGCATTATTTAACCCTTTCCCACCTGCAGACGTGATAGCAGCCGACGACTTTTAAAAACATTGTGGCCAAAGGTGAAATTGCTCATGATGAGCAAATTCTTTTTTAACAATTAAGCTTTATTTACGGAGCTTTTTCAGGTGTTTGTCACTATGTTTTCAAAGTCATCTGAGTTGACAACATTGTGGAAAAAAGAGGAATTTATCATAATGAGCCATTTCTCTTTTTCTCAATGTTTTCAAAAGTTGTCTGCAAATGGTAATTAAAGGGGTAAAATTAGTATTTGGATTAATCTCAAAATTAAAAACTGATTATTGTTAATTTCCAGATGCTGTTATGTACACTATTGTTTGCATGCACTTGCTTTATGGATCCAGTAAGATATCTTGGGCCGGCAAGTGAAAGATGGACAAGACTTTGAGAATCAAGTTGTATTGAAAAAGGGACTTCTGCCAGACTGTTGTAATTCACGACATCAGTGGTATTTTAAAGACATTGTGTAAGAACTTCGAAGGTTAAAATGTATGAGCAAAGTTCCAAGTCAATAGGATATTAATCCAATGATCAGCTGTTTTAATGAAATGTATATATATCTATATTATTTTGATTGAACATAATGAGAACTGTTAATATGAAGAATGTTAAATGTGTGAGCAAAGTTCGAACTAATTGTGATAGAAATATGTAAAGGTTTTTCTCTTAGCAATTTAACTTGCTAATTTTTATTATTTAAAACCATTTATGCAATTAAATAATACCAAGGCCTGTACCTCAAATGTCAAGGTCATAATTAGAGATCAAAGCTCAAAATGAGTACAATTTGATAGGATTACCTTGTCCGGCCCGCATCTTAAGCAAAGAAACTTGGCACAAACGTTCACCATGATGAGGCGGCGTATCATGCTCAAGACCCAGGCCTGTACCTCAAATGCTTGCAATACGACGTTAACTTGTTTCTAGTTGTCACATAAAATTTACAACATATTGTCATTTGTTTTAGGTGAACTGTTCAACAACTTTCATTTGACGACCAGAGGAGGAGAAGAAGACCAGGATCTGGATGTAAACAGTGGTTCACAAGCACAACAACAAAATAACGGTCATCCGAAATAATAAATACAAATTAAAAGATTAATTAAATAAAATAAAACTTTGTTAGATGTTTGAGCTCATAATTTATAGTTGATTTAAACTGCATGACTTTTAACCTCACCTGAGCACAAAGTGCCGGATGAGCTATCGTGATCACTCATCGTCGTCTATCTGTCTGTTTACATTTTCCTATATTAAGTTTGTAATTATGTTTTCCTTTCAATTTAAGAATTAACAGTTTGGGATTAACTCAGATTGGATTTGAACCGGGATCCCGGCTAAGTATCCCATAATCTAATCCTAATCGGGATTTTTCACGGACCCAAACTGGGAATCCCATACTTTTATCTTACCGGGATCCCGGTCGGGAATCCCATACTTTTATCTAACCGGGATCCCAGTCGGGAATCCCATACTTTTATCCCGGTGAAATCCAAACTTTTATCTAACCGGGATCCCGATCGGGATCCCGATTGGGATTTGCCGGGATCCCGGTCGGGAATCCCGTACTTTTATCCCGGTGGGATCCCACTGGGATCCCGATTGGGATTCCGCCGGGATCCCGACGGGATTCCCGCACATATTTTCACTTGGGTTAATAAGTAAAAGGGCCATGGCCATAAGGGTAAAATAACATGCAATTGTAAGACCTTTAGGATATGCACATCTCGTCTTGGTATAGAAGCTTCATGTAAAATTTTATTGAATTCCACCCAATGGTTTGTAAGAAATAGGCCGGACAAATATGGCTTCCGACTGACCGACAGACTTAATAAGTAAAAGGGCCATAACTCTGTAAAATAACATGCAATTGTAAGACCTTTAGGATATGCACATCTCCTCTCGGTATAGAAGCTTCATGTAACATTTTATTGAATTCCACCATGGTTTGTAAGAAATAGGCCGTACAAAATATGGCTTCCGAGCGTGACTCTTATATACCACCTCTTCCTCAAAGGGGGTATAAACACAATTCCGTCTTATCTATTCTCTGAAAAGTGATCATATAAAAAGGTTAACCCTTTCCCCTCTAATAGACGCTTTCTTATGCATCTGCAGCAGAAGACTTTTTGGAAACATTGTGGCAAGAGAAGAAACTGCTCAAGACGAGCAATTTCTCCCTCTGCCACAATATTTTCAACTGTATTCAATATTTAAACTTTCATTTATAGAGATATTCCATATTTTCCCCTAGATGATTTCAAAGTCGTCTGCTGTGAAGGTTTTGTATGTGGAAAATGGTTAATAACATGTAGCTTAATTAGAACTGATAGGCTACGTAGATGCATCTATGACTTAATTTCAGATAGACAGAAATAAAGGCTCTCAGCCTCTGGGATCTTCGATTCATCAGAACTGGCAAATATACTTTAGCATTTCCTTAACCCTTTCCCACATACAACAAATCTGTAGTAGGCGACTTTGACAACATATTGACCAAAATGTTAAATAAATATGTTAATGAATTATCAATTATTGAATAAAGTTGAAAACATTGTGGCAAAAGGAGAAATTGTTCATAAAAACCATTTTGAGCGAAGTTATCAAATTATAGTCTCTACAAGATGTCTTCAAAACATATGATAAAAAGGAAAGAATACCTTGACAGATAAACACCTCTGCCAAATTATTTTGAACTCTGACAAGCTGTTTCAGAGAAGATAAATTTTAAAGTTTTATCAAAACCCTTTACCACATACAACAAATCTGCAGCAGACAACTATGAAAACATAGTTACAAAAACCTGAAAAATCTCCATTAAAGATAGCTTAATTGTGACTTTGTTTTTGACCTGACCAAACCCATATTCGAAGTCAGCCTAGATATCATCAAGACAAAATTTAATATTCTGACAAAGTTTAAACATGCTCAAGCCAAAAATGTGGCTTCCAGAGTGTTAACCAGATTTTCCTTAAATTTGGCCTAGTGACCTAGTTTTTGACCGGACATGACCCATATTCACAAGCAAATGTTGACGACAAACGACCACAAAAACTCACCTTGAGCACTTCATGCTCTGGTGAGCTTATACTTGTCATTCTATTAGCTAAGCCTTTCTGATGAGGCTGCAACCAGTCTTTTTTAGAATGTAATTCCTAGAACAATTTTGAAATCAGATCAGCAAGGGATATCCTTTTGAAGTTTGGTTGAAATTATTCAAGTTGTTTAGTATGAGGTATGTCTAAAAGAAACTGTTGAAGACAGACAACATACAATGAACAGAGGGTGATAACAAAACAAATAACTTAAACCCTTTGTGTTTAGGTGAGCTACAAAGTAATCAGAGAGCATAATTAAAAAGTTACGTTAGACAAAAACAAAGGTTTCTTGAAAGACTTACGTTAAATTGTTAAGATGCAATTTGTTTTCAATTTTGCCCTCCAATTCAAGGAAGTCGTCAGTGCCATTTTTACAGAAAAACCATTGGTATCTCGGTAACGGATTGCCTGTGGCGTTAACAAAAATAATTATTGATCGACGCTCAATGGCTTCATGAAATTTCTCTGGTTCCTGAGTTATAACAACAGATTCTGAAAAATAAAATAAACAAGATGTGTTTGTGAAACACTGATGCCCCCCCGAATGGCAACATCAAGGTCAAAGGTCAAGGTCGCAAGGTCAAAAATGTTGGTACTGACAGAAAGGTCATGTCACAAGGAATACACATGTGAAATATGGTAGCCGTACCTGTTATGGTTCAAAAGTAGTGGTCAAGGTTAAAGTTTTTTTCGACAGACAGACAGACAGGCCAAAAACTAGATGCCCGACGAATCGGTGATTCGGGGGGCATAAAAATTGCATCAGTCATGGTCAAGTATGATTAATCATAGGTCATTATTGATTGGCGTTGCTGTTAGATCAGCCTGTGCATCTACCAAGTATTCTCAAGATCTGCACTGTCTGCCAATTAACCTTATCCCACATACAACAAATCTTCAGCAAAACTATGGAAAATCTCTATAAATAAAAGTATTACTATTGAATGGAGGAGAAGAAAACATTGTGGCAAAAGGAGAAATTGCTCATTATGAGCAATTTCTCCTTTTGCCACAATTTTTTCAAAAGACATCTGTTGCAAATGCATCAGCAAGCATCTGCTTTTGGGAAAGTGTTCAAAATGAACCATTACTGCAATAACTGCTTAATTGATGTGAGTTTCTGAGCCATCTGTTAAGAAAGAATCTGATGAAAATATTTAGCTAACTGAAAATTGGACATATTATATAATAATATATCACATTTCATAATATTGCGGGAATTCAGGAAAAATTTCTCCTTCTCCTACAATGTTTTCAAAAATAGTCTGCACCAAAGGCATCTGAAGTACAGGGTTATATAAGTAAGGTGTAACCTATTACCTGAGAGGCTATTTCTTTTTCCCAAATTTTTATCATCAGATAAAAATAATGTTTTTAATTTAATAATGCAACAAAAGAAAAAATTGCTCAAGACGAGCAATTTCTCCTTTTGTCACCATGTGTTCAACTCTAATCAATTATTGTACGTTCATTTAAAGGGAGTTTCCACTTTCTTGTTGAGTATGTTTTCAAAGTCGTTTGCTGCAGATTTGTTGTATGTGGGAAAGCGTTAAGGAAATACAATTTGAGAATAAAGAATACATTGTTGGGGATAGGAGGAATTAAATATTTCTGACATAATTTATTTCTACAAAACATTTCGTAAATATCTTTTTTTCCATGCCACTGTCGCCATCTTGAAAGGTTACAAAGGTCATGTGACCTAGCAAATTTATTGAAATTCACAAAAATTCCCTAAAACCCCAACAGCCAATCAGATGTACGAAACCATTACCCCATGCTTTTCATTTCGGATTTCTCCATCGTGGTGAAGCATTCATCACCGAGACATTCCGATTAGCATTATCTATCAGATTACAGATTAATTGGAACGATAATCTTGTTTACATCACAGTAAGCGAATTTCAAAGGTTTACAGACGATCGTGTTCTCGTTTACATCACAGTAAGCGACTTTCAAAGGTTTACAGACGATCGTGTTCTCGTTTACTAATTAGTGACATGTAGGGTAGGTGTTAGTGAGATTTATCAATCTCATTAAAATCATCTCCTATTAACGCTACGCATAGGATCTGAGGACAACCGATAGAGGGTCACATTCAGCCGACCTTTCCGCCAGCCAATCAGAACCCTGCTTTCACGTTTTTGAAAGTGAAAGTAAAAGTCTATATTTACCAAAGAAATCTATATTTATCATGGGATCCCAATTTTCGCATAGTGATTTACACGCGTGTATAGTTCTTATGACGACCACATCATGTCTACAAATGCGGAAATGAGGCAAAACACCGATACAGTCTTTCCCTGACCATACAGCATCGAAAAATGTTCTTTGCTCTGGGTTTAAATGGTCTATTTTAAATTTGCTCAACTTTGTCAATTGATGCCATTTTGAAGGTTAAGCCAAACGTTTGTTGAAACGAGTCCTCTGATTGGTTCAAATCAAAACAGCTTGTTGGATCTAAAAATAGCGATATTGGAAATCCGATAAAACAAGAAGATGAATTTGAATTGATCGCCATCAGATCTTACATTTGGTCAGATCGTGTACTTTAGTCAGATTGTGAGATTTATGAAAATATCTGGACCAATTTGCTTACGAGTTTTAAGATTGAAATCGGTCCAGACAGGCAAATTTTCGGTTTTCTGGCAGCCCGTTACTGGGGTTTTGGCAGCTTTAAGTTAATCCTTTTCCTCATACGACAATTCTGCAGCAGACGACTTTGAGCATATTTTGACAAAAAACGGAAATTCTCTTTAATTGAATGGATAACCTATGACTAAAAGTGGAAAACATTGTGGCAAAAGGAGAAATTGCTCGTTTTGAGCAATTTCTTCTTTTGTCTATATATTTTTAAATAGCCGTCTGCTGCAGAGGCGTCACAAAACGTCTATATGAGGGAAAGGGTTAAGACATGTATTTAAACAAGAGGGGCAATGATGACCCTAGATCGCCCACTTGAAGTATGCAATGTGATATGTCATGCCTACCACAATAACTTTTTTTTTAACCAACCAACATGCCATGAAGTAATCTTGTTTTCACATAATTATTTGAAAATTGGGCAGGTACTCTCTCTCTCGAAGATTTTTAATTTTTCAATTTAATAATATAGGGCAAAACAGCCCCAGGTCTGGTGACCACATTTTCCCACCAATCAACATGGCTTGAAGAATCAGTTAAAAGGTCACCCAAAGAACATTTCTACAAAAATGATTTGGAAAGCAGTAAGACACTTTTTAAGTTTTCACTCTGGCGGCCTAGGTTTTCCACTGATCAACATGACTTGAAGGAATCTGAAAGAGGATTATCCATGGAACATATTAAAAACAAGATGTGTTTGTGAAACACTGATGCCCCCCAATGGCAACATCTAGGTCAAAGGTCAAGGTCGCAAGGTATACACATGTGAAATATGGTAGCCTTACCTGTTATTGTTCAAAAGTAGTGGAGAAGGTTAAAAAAGAAATTGAGAATGGCAACATCTAGGTCAAAGGTCAAGGTTGCAAGGTCAAAAATGTTGGTACTGACAGAAAGGTCATGTCACAAGGAATACACATGTGAAATATGGTACCCGTATCTGTTATGGTTCAAAATTAATGGCCAAGGTTAAAGTTTTTTTCGAGAATGGCAACATCTAGGTCAAAGGTCAAGGTCGCAAGGTCAAAATTGTTGGTACTGACAGAAAGGTCATGTCACAAGGAATACACATGTGAAATATGGTAGCCGTACCTGTTATGGTTCAAAAGAAGTGGTCAAGGTTAAAGTTTTTTTCGAGAATGGCAACATCTAGGTCAAAGGTCAAGGTCGCAAGGTCAAAAATGTTGGTACTGACAGAAAGGTCATGTCACAAGGAATACACATGTGAAATATGGTAGCCGTACCTGTTATGGTTCAAAAGTAATGGCCAAGGTTAAAGTTTTTTTCGAGAATGGCAACATCTAGGTCAAAGGTCAAGGTCGCAAGGTCAAACATTTTGATACTGACAGAAAGGTAATGTCACAAGGAATACACATGTGAAATATGGTAGCCGTACCTGTTATGGTTCAAAAGAAGTGGTCAAGGTTAAAGTTTTTTTCATGCAGACAGGCCAAAAACTACATCTAGGTCAAAGGTCAAGGTCACAAGGTCAAAAATGTTGGTACTGACAGAAAGGTCATGTCACAAGGAATACACATGTGAAATATGGTAGCCGTATCTGTTATGGTTCAAAAGTAATGGCCAAGGTTAAAGTTTTTTTCGTGCAGACAGGCCAAAAACTACATCTAGGTCAAAGGTCAAGGTCGCAAGGTCAAAAATGTTGGTACTGACAGAAAGGTCATGTCACAAGGAATACACATGTGAAATATGGTAGCCGTATCTGTTATGGTTCAAAAGTAATGGCCAAGGTTAAAGTTTTTTTCGAGAATGGCAACATCTAGGTCAAAGGTCAAGGTCAAAAATGTTGGTACTGACAGAAAGGTCATGTCACAAGGAATACACATGTGAAATATGGTAGCCGTACCTGTTATGGTTCAAAAGTAATGGCCAAGGTTAAAGTTTTTTTTGAGAATGGCAACATCTAGGTCAAAGGTCAAGGTCGCAAGGTCAAACATTTTGGTACTGACAGAAAGGTAATGTCACAAGGAATACACATGTGAAATATGGTAGCCGTACCTGTTATGGTTCAAAAGTAGTGGTCAAGGTTAAAGTTTTTTTTGTGCAGACAGACAGACAGACGTGCAGACAGACGTGCAGACAGACGTGCAGACAGGCCAAAAACTATATGCCCCCCGAATCGGAGATTCCGGGGGGCATAATGGGGGGGCATAAAAATATTTGGACACTTTTGGAGCATAAGATTTTAAAGTTTTCACTTTAGCAATATATGGCAAAACTGATCCGCCCCCAGGTGACCATGTTTTTCGAACAATCAACATGGCTTGAATGAATCTGAAAGAGGGTCACCCAAGGAAAATTTCTACAAAATTATTTAGAAATCCTCAAGAGACTTTTGGAGAAGAAGATTTTAAAGTTTTTCATTAGCCATAAAAGGCGAAACAGCCCAGTCCTCTGGCAGCCATGTTTTTTTGCCTAATCAACATGGTTTCAAGGAATCTAAAAGAGGGTCTCCCATGGAACATTTCTACAATAATTTTTTGAAATCTATTGCCCAGTATGGAAGGAGAACATTTATGAAAAAAAAAATTCTTTTGATTGGATACCAAAATTCTGCATGGATAAAAAACTATTGAATGAAATTTGGTGAGGACAATGAGAGGATGCTTTCTGTGAAGTTTCATCGCAATTGAAACATTGGTTACAGATGAGAGATGTTGACGCACGATGGTTGATGCATGATGGACAAAGGGCGATCACAATAACTCACCATGAGCACCTTGTGCTCAGGTGAGCTAAAACTGTTAGTTTTTCGATCTAGAACAGTGCTTACAAACTATCAATAAAGCGCAATCCGTACTTACCATAAGGTGCCAGCCCTAAGTTGTAGGTATCAACATTGATCTGCTTTAAATAACTAGCCAGTTCCCCGATTTTCATCCCCTGTGAACTGAGCTCTGTGAGAAGATTGCCGGCTGCCTGTCCATTTGTGTTGACTGACCACTGCTCTATATAGATTGGCCTAGTAAAATAAATATAACTGTTTACCACACATACAAATGCATTTTGACGCAAATTCTCTTTGTTTTCATAAGAGCCATCTTGTGAGAAAACCAACATTATGGCATCTGCGTAATGTACCGATCCAGATCAGCCTGCACAGTCAACGCAGACTGATCTGGGCTGACACATTCCGCATCAGGGGTATAGAGTAATGATTCCTGAAACAGAAAATTCACAGGAGCCCGGGTTAGCCTGTGCTGCACAGTGTGCGGTATGCTTAGGCTGATCGCAGATTTCACAATGTTGGTTTTCTCGTGGGATGGCTCGTAAGTCCTCTACTGAACAAGCATCATACTCATATGTGTCTGTATGTGGGTAAGGGTTATTAAGATACATTTGAAAGATTATGAATAGAGTATATAGTTTATCAGGTAATGGGTTAAATCCTTTCCCACATACAATCAATCTGCTGCGGGTTACTTCAAAAACACGTAGACAAAAATGTGGAACAAGAGGACCATGATGGTCCTATATCGCTCACCTGATTTAATCAAACTTAAAAAGTTTTCATTGTTCTTTGTCTATACATATATACGGAAGACAAGCAACACCCCCCTGGTGGCAATGTTTATCATCCTATCAAAATAATTGGAAGTCTTAGTAGAGGGGCACCCAAAGAACATTCATGGCAAATGGACAAGAATATTTTTTAAAGTGTTTACCTTAACAAGTCTATGTAAAACAAGTGATCCCCAGGGTGGAGCCATGTTTGACACCAGGGCTATAATAATTTGACCAATCTTGGTAGAAGTCCACTAGATGAAGTTAGATTTCAAATATTAAACTTTTAGACAAGAAGATTTTTATAGTTTTTCCCCTCTTTGTGTATATGTAAAACAAGTGACCTCCGGGATGGGGTCATTTTTTACCCCAGGGTTATAATTTGAATAATCTTGGTAGAGGTCCAATAGACGATGCTACATATCAAAGTCCAGGGCCCTCTACTTTCAGAAAATATTTTTTTTTTAAATTTTCTCTATATGAGTCTATGTAAAACAGTAGACCCCAGGGGAGGGGTCATTTTTTGAACCCAGGGCTATAATTTGAACAATCTTGGTAGAGGTCCACTAGATGATGCTACATACCAAATATTAAAGGCCTGGGCCCTCTACTCTTAGACAAGAAATTTTTTAAAGGTTTTTCCCTATATGAGTCTATGAACAAGCTATGCCCCCTGGCTGCCATGTTTTTCAACGATCGGAAATATTTGAACAATCTTGTCAAAGGGTGCCCCAAGGAACATTTGTGCAAAATAATTTTCAAATCGGGCTAGTACTTTTGGACAAGAAGATTTTTAAAGTTTTAACAATGCACATATAAGGAAAACAAGCTCCGCCCTCTGGCGGCCATGTTTTTCAACGGATCGGAAATATTTGAACAATCTTGTCAAAGGTGCCCCAAGGAACATTTGTGCAAAATAATTTTCAAATCGGGCCAGTACTTTTGGACAAGAAGATTTTTAAAGTTTAACAATGCACATATAAGGAAAACAAGCTCCGCCCCCTGGTGGCCATGTTTTTCAACGGATTGGAAATATTTGAACAATCTTGGTAAAGGGTTCCCCAAGGAACATTTGTGCTAAATAATTTTCAAATCGGGCCAGTACTTTTGGACAAGAAGATTTTTAAAGTTTTAACACTGCACATATAAGGAAAACAAGCTCCGCCCCCTGGCAGCCATGTTTTTCAACGGATCGGAAATATTTGAACAATCCTGGTAGAAGGTACCTCAAGGAACATTTGTGCAAAATAATTTTCAAAACGGGCCAGTACTTTTGGACAAGAAGATTTTTAAAGTTTTAACAATGCACATATAAAGAAAATAAGCTCCGCCCCGCTGGCGGCCATGTTTTTCAACGGATCGGAAATATTTGAACAATCTTGGTAGAAGGTACCCCAAGGAACATTTGTGCAAAATAAATTTTCAAATCGAGCCAGTACTTTTGGACAAGAAGATTTTTTAAGTTTTGGTTAATTTTCCCTTTTTTGTTGCCGTGGCAGCCAAAGTTCTGCATGGAATAAAATTCCTTGAACAAGTTTGAAAGAGATCCACCCAAGGAACATTCCTGTAAAATTATTTTGAATTTGGTTAATTGGTATAAGAGGAGAAGTCGTTTGTAGGAAAATGTGAACGGACGGACGACGGACGGTGAGCGATCACAAAAGCTCACCTTGCACTTTGTGCATAGGTGAGCTAAATACACGTAGACAAAAATGTGGAAAAACACATAGACAAAAATGTGGAAGAAACACGTAGACAAAAAATGTGGAAAAACTCAACACATAAGAGTAGTATTAATTACTATAGAAAGTTTAAAACTCTCCTTTCTACATCATGTTTTTTAATTTTGTCTGCTACAGATGCTAAGTGCTGCATGCGGAAAAGGGTTAATGTTACAATGATATATACCTTATCCTGTATTTATCTTCGACACTTCTAATCAATGCCCTCCAGTCTTTATCCGGCGGGTTTTGGTTGAGCATGTCTCGGAGATCAAGAAATTTACTTCCGGGTAATTCGCTTATAGCTGCTTCCGGGTTAACAATGGTGTTCAACCCATAATTTGACATCTTCGAGTCAATAAAGTAACAAGTCTTTTTATCTTATTAGAACTGTTTCCGATATATATGGACTGAACACAGGAATCTGAAGAAAAAAAACAAAGTGTGTTGTAAATGAAGAATAAGTTTAAACTTATTTATTTTACATCAACTGTGAAACGAATTTCAGCTCATATTAATCACACTCGATATCTGCTTCCTGGAGATTCAACCTGTACTCGCGCTGTTTGTGTGGATAAATCCCAAATCCAGAACCCGCTCATCATGGGACTCAAACCTGGGACCTTTGGTACTAGAGGTCGACACTCTACTTATTAATGAAGAATAGATTGTTTAATATTCCTTTTCTACATACACCAAATCTGCAGCAGATAGCTTTGAAATCATTTGGACAAAAATGTGACAAATCTCTGTATGTGACAGTATAATTATTGAATAAAGTCGAAAACATTGCACCAAAAGGAGAAATTTCTTCTTTGGTCACAATGTTTAAAAGTACATGTCCAGAAATGCTGATATCTTTAAGGTTTATAGTTTGTGGCTTGTGTGTTTATTTTAAATAATTGATTTGATTATTTCATATTATGCAATGTTTCCATATTATAATGGATTAATACAGTTTGCTTTGAATGTTTATTTAAACTTTGTTAAATAAAATAATTTTGAGAAGTTTGAGAACTTAAACAAATTTCTGATTGGCGGTAATTATATTAAAATTATAAGTTAAGCAATTATATTATAATAATAGGTCTAATTGTTAGTTTGGAAACATAATAAATAGGCCAGCATCTGATGATATTTTTTTCTTGCTTGCCAACTGTCTATATAGCCAAATGTGAGGTTAAACAAATCCAGAGAATGAAACGTGATTTTGTTCTTACTGTGTACCTTTTATCATAATGTTTTCAAAAGTTGGCTGCTGCAGCACCCTCAAAGTGCATCCGCTGGTGGCAAAAGGTAGAACTTCCAGCAAAACAGATAAGGGCATTAGGTAAGATTAACCCTTTCCCCCATACGACAATTCTGCAGCAGACGACTTTGAGCGTATTTTGTCAAAACATAGAAAATCTCCATAACTGAATGGATATATTATAAACTATGACAAAAAGTGGAAAACATTGTGTCAAAAGAAGAAATTGCACGTTTTGTGCAATTTCTTCTTTTGTCACTATGTTTTCAAAAAGCTGTCTGCTGCAGAGGCGTCAGAAAGCGTCTATATGAGGGAAAGGGTTAAGAAATACTTTTCACGTTATAAAATCCTTTTTCGAACCTTAAAATCTATACTGTGGGGTTTGCATGATCATCGAGAACCATTGCACACTATTTGGTTGAATTGAGATATATATAACTTATAACTTACAAGAGATATATTGCAGGACAATGAAAGATTTATTTACTCTTACATTATGAAAGCCTCTGCAGATGACAGTAAACTAGACCCATATCGAGGGCTTGGCGTGAAACGGTTGTAACTAAAAACCTATTTTGAAAACCCTTGTTTAGGGGCAATTTTGACCCCTTTGTAAACAATGCCATTGCTCAGAACAAGCAATGGCACCTAAATTTATATTGTTTACCAAGAAAAATGAGTTAACGCTTATAAAGATTTTATGGCGAGGTGATAAACCTTGGTAAAAAAAATAGCAATTTTAGTTACAACCGTTTCACACCAAGCCCCCGATATGTAATCGAGTTTTCTAACAGTGCAGGAAAAGTCTAAATATGACCTTAGACAATTGACTACGTCGTGGGATGAACACAACTTATACACAACCTGGGACGACTATTACGGTGAACGGAAACCAGTGCAATAAGCGCCAATTGACTGTCGTGTTTACAAAACGTTCCACTGCAAATGTCTTTAACGTACGGCGTGTCATTTTTAAAATTCAGAAAGCAGAACGGAGAAGTCGAAACCGTATTTACTGGTTTTGCTTGAAACGCCGATATTATTGTTTTATTTTTACCATAGTTACAATAGGTAAGTGTTTAACTTTATTCTTGATTAGTCTGCGAAGCTCGATTTATGCGATTATTGAAGATCTCGGTGTAAATAGATGTCTGTTTGCAGCGTATTTTTCTTAGTAAACAAATGGCATCAAATTTGTCACTTTTTCTGAAATCATGGTGCGTTCAAAATTCTTTAAAATCGCATTAGATGCGTTGTGTGAATTTAACAAGTTAAAAACATTGAAAGTTTATGTGTCACTGAAAGGCCCTGACTAATTTTCAAGGATTTTAATTAATGTTTTCATGCGTTATTCATGCATGGAAAAGTGCCTAATTGTCCAAAATAAACATGTAGGTAGATCAATATCACCGAAATAGTTGTTGTCGAAAATTTTCTTAAGTGAACTTATTATGGAATTTTTTTTTAAAATAAGATTAGAAATTAAAAATATATAATACATTGTTCTTGGGATTAGGCCTACATTTTTTTAGTTCCTAATTTTCAAACCCTTAAATTTTTGATCAAGTTTTGTTAAACTTTAGATGAGAGATTTGTCAATGTTGTAGATTTTTTGTTTACATTTTGGTGTCTGTGGGGATGAATTTTTGAAAACATCAAATTCACAATAACAGACAAACAAAACTGAGGTTAGGTGGACTGTAACAACATCTGGGCAGAGATCTTAAATAATAACACAAAATATGATATTATAGGTACGAATTGTGCTAGTTTTACACTATTTAATTTTGTTTCATCCTTTAGTTTGAAGGTACTATGGGCCGTCGTACGAAAGCTAGGATTGGTAGGAAGTGAAAGTATAAATGGAAGATGTTAACTGGTGGTCCCATGATATAGCTTCATTCAGAGGCGTTTGTAATTGAAAGAGGAGACCACACATCATTGCAGAAATGAAAACTCTTTTCAAATTGAATTAGTGAAATGTATTTGTATAAAGTGCTTAAATTAACCCTTTCCCTCATACGACAATTCTGCAGCAGACGACTTTGAACGTATTTTGTCAAAACATAGAAAATCTCTATAATTGAATGGATAACCTATGACAAAAAGTGGAAAACATTGTGGCAAAAGGGGAAATTGCACGTTTTGTGCAGTTTCTTCTTTTGTCACTATGTTTTCAAAAAGCCGTCTGCTGCAGAGGCGTCAGAAAGCGTCTATATGAGGGAAAGGGTTAATAAGATCAGCTCCATATAAATTTATGTCAGGGAAGTGTTTGTGAGTATTCTGAGTGTCTAAACTTTGTATGTGTCAACTTTGACATCTAGTATACCACTTAGGCATCTGGAAACTTAAAAAATCAAATTAATCCCTAACCCTTCATACCACGACACTTGCATTTAGTGTTGAAATTCCTTTATCCCTAAATTATTTAGGGATACAGGAATTTCAACACTAAATTTTTGCTAGTAAATAGGGATAGATCCAAATTAATATATGTTGTTATTGTTGATTCATTAATGGGATCTTTGTAAAATATAAATCATAAAAGCATTTTTGATTAGTTTCACCTTTTCATACATGTATGTATATAACATGTCCAGTACATAACTTTGAAAACATCCAGGTGAATAGAAATATGAATTGTTCACATTATTCATTCAGTGTGTCATTTATTTCCTTGCAACAAGTTTTTCAATTTAAGTTTGCCACTGATGTGTCTGCATGTGTTATTAACAATTCAAGATATATGTCATTTGACGGTTTGAGATAAGAAAATTATTCACGGTTTGCTGTTTTTGGCCTGGGGCTTTAGCCCCTGGTCATAGTAATAATACCATTTTTTCCAAGTTGTTAGCACCAAACAACGCATGAGAAACTGCGTGAGAAAAATAGTTCATCATGGATTCAACAAAACTGCATCTAAAAGGTTAAGATCTCCCCCATAAATATCATTTTAATGTTGTTGGAACATCAGTGAAAAACTTAAGGCGTGAGTAACATTATTAACATTCGCAAAGAGGAACGGAAAAAAAGAAAGAATACAGTGGCTGATTAACAAGGGGGCATATAGGGGCCCTGCATCGAAAAATTAATGGTAAACAAAGAAAAAGCGTGGCAAATGTAGTGGCGGATTTAGGGGGGACCCATGGGGCCCGTGCCCAACTCCCCCCACCCCTCGAAAGAAGTCATGTGAAATAAACAGTGGCAGATTAACCGGGAGCTGTAGGGCCCTTGCGTCGAAAAATCCAACCTTCCAGCAGCCCCAAGGCCGTCAGCACTGCAGTGCTTTTATTATTTACCCTCGCTGTGCAGAATTAACTATTTAGCAGGCAGACAAAGTCAGATGCAAGGGAGTCCAGGTGAGATAACCTAGCTCTTTCCGAAAAGACCCCTTGGTTCTTTTACGTGCCCAGTGTAAAGCACCGATACACGCAAGGTTATCTTTCCTGGAAAGGACCAGTACTTGACCTCTAGTTGAGTGGAAAAAGCTTAAAAGCACCTCTTAAATTTCCAGAACCCGGACCGGGATTTGAACCCCAGGCCTCTGGATTGACACAGTCAAGTGTGTTAACCGATGGACTACCCCGCCATTCTTTAATGATATCATACATGGTCCATTCGTTGTTGCCGTTGTTTACCCTCGCGCTCAGCATTAATGCCATTTCATAATACATGGTTTAACCCTTTCCCACATATATACTTGAAGAATGACTACAAATAAAGCTTTTGAAAATATGCAAACCGTTGCTCATTAATCATCTGCAAACTGTTAAAACAACCATTATCAGTTGATTAAAAACGTAACCAAAATACGATCTGAAATACCGACTTATTATTAAAATGGTTGACTTACAACATAGTTAATTGTAATTAGTCAGTGTTTGTTTAGTTTTTCTTTAAAACAACACAATTAACCTATTATAAAATATAATCAGAGCGGTGTCTTAAATTGAAATAGATGCAACTTTAACACCACACGTTTATTAAAGTAATCGCATAAAGAACAAAGAATTAATTAGCAATCGTAATTATATTAATTACCAATACAGAATTTAAGGACGTGCGAAAAAATGCAATATATTTATATTTCTCCCTTCGTTTACTTACTTTTTTTATTCATTTAGTATATATCAAATGTGTATTTTCTTTTTATCTAGCTTTAATAACATACGTGTATGTATTTTGACCTGTAATTTCTTTTACTTAAATAACTCATCATCAAAAGCATTTTATCTTCCAAACATCTCATTCGTTTAAATGGCAAAAATTCACCTTTTTTCAGAACGTAGACTGCAATCGCGCACATAATTATATAGAAATAGAATATTAGGATTATTTTTTTAACAGCAAAATAGTCGATTATTAGCAATATCGATTTTTTTTCTCATTACGCGAGTAAGTAAACCTCGATAAGCGGGTAGATAAACCTCGTACAGCTAAGGCGGAATATCGATCGATAAGAACGGCAAGCATAATATATAGCGCTATATGGCTTATCGCACTAGTTTCTTTTCCCCGTATATGTCGTCCCAGACACAACTAAAGAGAGTGCATGTAAGTGGCCCAGTTTATTGTTAGCTCGGTCAAAAGAGTTCTTGCCCTGAAAGCAAGCGGTCCCAGGTTCGAGCCCCGAACAGGCTGCATTTTATTCTCTCCTTGTGACATTGGCGCTCAATAAGGGACCGTCTTATAGCACTGCTTGGTCAGTCTTTCGAAATTTGAAGAGGAAATTCCATTTAAGCAGGGGTGTTTTTCGCGGGTTTAACTTATACATAATTTGAGAGTGCATTTAAGCAGCCCGGTTAGCTCAGTCGGTAAGTACTTGCCCTGAAAGCAAGAGGTCACAGGTTCAAGCCCCAGACTTGCTGAATGTTATTCTATCCTTGTGACAACTAAATTAGACAGTTGGACACAATGTCATGTGCTCTTTCAATCAGTCTTTGTTTATTGTTTTATATGATCTTCTTTAAAATTAAATACATAATTCTTATAAATAGTACACTTGTGAGTACATTCATGATATGTATGTATCTAATAACCCTCCCCGCCATCCCCACAAACATACCCACCATTACAAGTCTCAATAGTTAGATGTTACAGATGCCAACAATCAAAATATAAAATCGCATTCGAGTACAGAATCCTGGACTACCGCCAATACATAAGTCATAGACTATTAAACTGTAATTAACCCAGCTGAAAGAGTCCTACCCGAATTCGGGATCTCTTGTCCCGGAAGTGAACACTTAAAAGCTCTATACTATAGCAAGGCAGTTTAAGTCTATTGGACAAACCACTCTACACTCCCCCCTCCAGTCCATGTGAAGATTCGTCCTCAAATTATTCTCTATGTCACATCACTGCAGGTTATTAATGATGGGCGCCACTGTTACCCAGCTGAAAAACTTCCAACCAAATCAGGAGTCGAACTCGGGACCTCTTGTCCTAGAAGCGAACACTCTACCATGTCGCTATATAAGCTAGCTCTAATAGTAATAGCAAGGCAGTATAAGTATCCCCTTATACAAACACATAGCTACATATCGTCTATCTATGGGACAGACCGTTCTACGTACTACATGACCATGTAATTTTAATAAATTAATCATTTCCCTCATTTGAATGTTCTTAAATGGATGTTGGAGATTTCGTCTAACTACCATTTCGTCTAACTGATACTATAGAGTAAACGGGGTAGAGATTTCGTCTAACTTATAAACAAGAAGGATTATTATGTCTTATGTGTAGTATATAGTTAGAAGTTAAATATTATAATTGTTTATAAGCTCAGTTAATAAATTTGACTTACCATTTATGTCCAATATATTCCAATGTGTTCTTATATTAATAAAATGTTGTTATTCATTGCAGAACAGTATAGAATATGATTTGTAACCTCGGTCCAGATGTACTGTACGAAACATGAAAAAACCCTTATGTCTATATGATGTTTATATTTATTCTAATGTTATTTGTTATAACATTTACAATTATATAGTTTATTGCACTTAACTTAGATTATATAGTTTATTTCACTTTATTTCAATTAACTGTTTATCGACTTTGTGTAAATGATTGACGGCATATTTCTAATTGTGTTGTGTTGTAATTAATTATTAAAAAATAAAGGTTTTCTATTAAATGGATAGATCTAATCGGCTTTAATTTAAGGAATGGACAGCCTTTTTTTCGTGTTCATGGGGGTATGAACAAAAAAAACTGATCACGCGCTATGAAACCGCGAAGCGGTTTCATAGAATGTGTGATCAGGTTTTTTTGTTCATACCCCCATGAACACGAAAAAAAGGCTGTCCATTCCTTATATTTTAGCATAAATATGGCTATTACCGTTGGTAATAACACATAATAGTATTTTTAACAACTTTATTTTCCATAATATAGCACGTCAAACATTAGTCCAATTTGGCGCCAAAAGTAATAACGTTATGACGTGACGTCACTTTCTTAGTATTCGGTCGCTTTTTCCAAGAATCCAAGGAAAATTTTCTTCATGGGGTTATGAACAAAATATTTCAGCCAATCACAGACAAGCAAAAGTCATGAACACAAAAAAAACTAAAATATTCAAACATGTTTAATGCTAATTAAAAACAACTTGTGAAAACGGTAAGATTGATTATTTTCTCTCTCTCTCTTAATGTGTATAGAGTCGAAAGTCGTCTACCTTATTGTCCTGTACCCGTTATGTCGATATATATTAATATTAGAAATATTGTAAGAACCCTCGATTATTTTTAACGACTTCCCTTTTTCCTATAATGATTCAAGATGACTGACTGAATGTGATATAGATATTCTATTCCCGTAATCTTGATTGAGCCGAATGCTTGGAAAATTATTCTCAGTAGTTCTTCTTTTCCCGCGATGTTGATATAACTATTCTATTCCCGTAATTTTGATTGAGTTGAAAGCTTAGAAGAGGTATAATTCATGTAAGAAAAGGAGCCATCTTTAACGACTTCTATTTTTCTTCATTGAATCAGAGACATGTGTTTATATATCTCTGTTTGAATTGACGAGTGACTGAACGTGATATAACTATTCTATTCCCGTAAATTTTGAAAGAGGTATAATTCATGTAAGAAAAGGAGCCATCGTTAACTTTTAACGACTTCTATTTTTCTTCATTGAATTGACGAGTGACTGAACGTGATATAACTAATCTATTCCCGTAATATTTTGATTAATTTGAAAGAGGTATAATTCATGTAAGAAAAGGAGTCATCGTTAATTTTTAACGACTTCTATTTTTCTTCTTTGAATTGACGATTGACTGAACGTGATATAACTATTCTAATTTTTATTGAGTTGAAAGCTTGGAAAAGGTATAAGTCTTGTAAGGAAAGGAGCCATCGATATAATTATTCTATTCCTGTAATCTTTGAATTTCCCATAAAATTTTGGGAAAATAAGTGAAAACATTTAGGACAAGTATTGAATTTACTGTAAATTATCAATGAAATTATAACAAATACATATTACAATTACGAATTAAAACCATAAAATGTTAAAACTAATTGAAATTGTTTGTTGTCATTTACTATAATCGGTCAATTAACACCTTACTATAACACCTTCATATCGATATAGATTACATTGTACTATATACGATAAGTTAGACGAAATCTCTACCCCGTTTACTCTATAGTATCAGTTAGACGAAATGGTAGTTAGACGAAATCTCCAGAATCCTTCTTAAATCTACACTGTTCTCTTCTCAAAAATGGGGTATTATATTTTATATGGATTAAACAACCAACCAAAGTCAATACTAATGACAGTAATAGTATGACGTTGTCAATGGTTTTCACTTTGATTGGGTCATGTAGCTATACCTTGTATGACCAGTATACGCAGTGTAAAACCCCTCTATAGGGAATTGGTCTATCGATTAACATTATCTACGGGTCTCCTAAGTTCGTGAACATTGGCACTAAAATAAACTACACTGTCAAGTACTGAATGAATCTTTAGTCATCAGAACTAACAAAACACTTCTCAATTGACTGCTTATACAAAGTCATGGGAGAAAAGTACGAAAATAATGACGTGAGAAACTAAGATAGATCACGAAGTTGAAAGGTTCTACGATACATGGTGAGCAATTAGCAGGTGTAAGACCTATGAATTGTTCCAATGTGTGGTCATTTAACCGACAGAGAGAAGAGATTGTCTATCTTAAAGTCACCGTTAACAAATACTTACAAATTTTCTGCCATGTTTGAATAGAAATGTGTGTTTACATAAATAAAGATAATTCCTGTTGTATTTTCACTTCCGTGGGTATTCCCCTCACATACGTAAATATCAACACCTCAGCCAATCAAATTTCGTGATCGAAAACGAGGACAACTAATGACACTGTTATGAACTAGGTACGCGTAATATTTATATTGGATACAGAGATATCTGCTGAATTTATGCTAAATTTAATCATCAATTAAGCCATGATATTCAAAATTATGGGACATAATAGAACAGAACACAACCTATATTATCTCAAACCACAATTATGCCGGTACACGAGCAAAACAATCGAGAGAGAGAGAGAGAGAGAGAGAGAGAGAGAGAGAGAGAGAGAGAGAGAGAGAGAGAGAGAGAGAGAGAGAGAGAGAGAGAGAGGGGGGGGGGGGGGGGAAACCTCCTCCTTAAATACCTCATGACAATGTATACACTTCGCACATTTACGGGGGTGGGTATTGATCAGAAATGCCAGTTTGTCACGATCCCCATAACTTCCTTAATCAAAGCTTGGTAAAGGGGCATATGTAAGTTGAAAATATATGGCATAGATAATATGGACAAACATTGTTGAAACAATAAACAATGACATTTAAAACAAACCAAACCAAAAATGTGTGAAGTAACACATACTGCCTGCCAATAACATATATCTTATTTATCAAAGTTTGACCCTTTTCTTGTATAAAGAAAATAAATCAGGAAGGATAAAGGATTGAAAAAAAAAAACCGAGCAGCGACCCTTAATTAAAATATTTCCAGTTCAGAAACCACTAAAGATCCACAATGTATATTGTAATCATGCGGATAAATGAAAGACAATCGAAAGCATGCTAGAGATATGTTTCTTTTTGCACTACACATCTGTAGCTCTGAGTTCCCTATACACCAAGTCTTAAATTGATACATTGGACATCTATTGAGACAATAACCGAAGAAATGAAAAAAAGAGTTTACAACTAAAACACCAGATCAGATTTGTGTTCAAAATATTGCATCGATCTCCTAATCCCAATGTATACGTGTGACGACTTTGAAATGGATCCGCGAAACAGAAACGTGTGTATGTTGACATTTTCGGCCAAATTCCTTTCCGACGTTTGACAAAAGTCAATGCGACATGCGTCATTCGTCTTTCACCAATGGGCTAAGTCTATGTGGAAAAGCAGCCAGTTGCTTGGGAATATTGTTGTGTGGAGTACTGGTGTGAGACAACCAGGAAATACATTTGTAGGTGAACTGGCCGCCGTGGTATTACTGAGGAAATGTTAAAAAAATGCGTTAACCACAATCAATCAATGTTGAAATAAACTTATCTCTAATTTGTAGATTTAATTTTTATTTCCTATTTTGAATAGTGATGGAAACATTGTGGAAAAAGACAAACTTGCTGATTATCATTCATCTGTTAAGGTGAGTCAAATGTGTCTAAAAGGATTAACGGTTAAATTAATGACTGTAGACAAATGTTTTCGTTATCTAGATTATAGAAAAAAGTTGGTTCATGTTTCAAAGCATTTTTTGGAAAGGAGGAATTGATCATTGTCAGCCATTGCTCCGTTTGCAAATACACTTTCAACATGCGTATGTAACTAAGTATCTATAACGGAAACGGTTCAACCCTTTCCCGCGTACAGTCGCTTGTTGACGCATGTGCAGCAGATGGCTGCAAAATTGTTTATCGTGACTCATTTCCTCTTTTTCCACAAAGGTTTCAACTATATATGTTTCCCCTTGATGTAAGGCAACATTGCTCGTTATCATTCATCTCTAGCATGTTATTCAAAATGTGTCGAATAAAAGAATGTTCATAGTAAAACGTTCAAATATGAAAATAATTAATTTGAAACGTGTTTGAAAGCATTGTGTGAAAAGGAGGAATTGCTCATTGTCAGCAATAGCTCCATTTTCAATATTCGAACTGTTATAGTATCACGGAAAGGGTTCCGTTTCCACGGGGAGGATGTAACCATTTTCCGCTTACAGATGTGCAGCAGACGACAATCGAAAACATTGTGACAAAAAGAGAAATTTCTTATCGTAGGCAATTTCTACTTTTGCCACAATGGTTTCAACTCCTTTCAATAATTGTATTTACAGTGATTTGCACATTTCTCTATATAAGTCGACTGTTGTAAACTAATGGGGTCACAGCACGATCGACGTTACCTAACATCACTGCCATTGAGGTCAATCATAGTTCAGAGTGTATTTCACGCGTCGGAACTATTTTGTCTCATTAATTATTGCAAGCGGAGGGTTTTTCGTTATTGGGTCGAACCAATGAAATCGTTGAAAAGGCAGCTTATAACCAATATAATCGATTTTGGCGTAGGAATTCAATAGTGTGGACTGTGGTTGCAGCCGTAATCCGACTTTTCGAAAGCAGCCTGAGTATGGGATAGTGGCGAAACGACCCTATCCCAAAAATAGAGTCATTTAACTGATCTAAGAATATATCATTGCGAATGTCTATATAATCAAAGCGCCGATGGCACAGTAGTGGCGATCGTGTAGAAAATCCTGCAAAGTAACAAGCAGTATCTTGGTGTAGGCCTTGCGATTTTCAATATATATAGGCATATACGATAATGCTCGATCTCGAACTCCATTCGGCTACACTTTCAGCATTGATTTTGCTATTTGACGCTAGAACGTACAGACGTGTCTAACTTGTACACTGCATGACATTGTGTTTATTTAAACCTTTGTAAACCAATCTTATCATCTAGACGCTTTCATATATTGCAACAACTACTAAATAAAGCGTTTATAATATTGAGATTGAAGAACAATCGATAGCCAGTCTCACGAGCTATTTATAGAACATTTTGGCATTTCCAGACGCCTTATAGAACGCGCAATGATATTCATTATCTGGCCAAACACGAAGAAAGATAATAGTTACATAATTTTACTCTATGTAGATATTATCTCAATAAATCTCAAATCTTAGTATCAATCCGGTACCAAAGTAGCACTGACATGATTATTATTAATCGTGTCTCTGCATCACTGATGGAACTATATATTTGGCGGTTTAACGGATGTAGGTTAATTGGTTTGCAGTAAGGAATAAAAAGTCAACTGACTATCTAATTTGTTTTGTTGTTGTTGTTTCTATTAGCATTATGGCGATTGTCAAACCAATCGCCACAAACACACCTGTATTTTCTATGTGTGCCTAAGGTTGCGTAATCATTACGTTTTTACATTATCCACGTCACACGAAAACCGACATTCAAGGGCATTGTACTCTTATTAAACCATTTTCCACCTACAACTAATCTGCAGCAGAAGACTTTTAATACACCGAGGGGAAAATATGAAAAACCTCTGTAAATTAAAGTATAATTTAAATGGAGTTGAAAAGATTGTGGCAAAAGGAGAACTCTTTCATTAAGAACAATTTCTCCTTTTGCCGAACAGTTTTCAAAAGTCGTCTGCAACAAAGGCGTCAGAAAACATCTGTCTGTGGTAATTAAGACCATGCTGTTTACTCAGTCTTTTGGCAAAACAGTTCTCAAGAGGATTTTAGGATGCTTGTACGACTAGATCATTAACATGCAAGATCATGATCTGGATCTCTACTGGTTGCACAGTCTCGAATGCTTCGGTTTTAATGCGACATGGTCGAAAATTGGTATTCCAGTTGTTGGCCGGACCACTTGAGCAGAGACGACACATTTCCGTTGTGCTACTTGAGTAAGAACACATCTTCAACGATAATATGAATGGATTATTAAACCCTTTCCCATATACAACAAATCTGCAGCAGACGAATTTGAACACATGCCCACATAAATGAGGAATTATCAAATGGAGTTGAAAACATTGTGACAAATGGAGAAATTGCTCATCATGAGCAATTTATCCATTTGTCAAAATGTTTTCAAAGGTCGTCTGCTGCAGAGGCGTCAGAAAGCGTCTATATATAGGAAAGGGTTAAGTATGTACATCGTGTACGACGGACACACTTCAGCTTAGGAAACAATTAGGATCACTTTTAATAATATACGAGGGTAGAAATTCAGAAATTCGTGGAATTGTTCAATAAAAATTCTTTTACATTTTCAAACGAACGTTAGTTCGCTATAAAATTTAATTCAGCTGTCCGTAAATGACATAGACAATTTCAAAAAGATACATACAGTAGAAAGAAAATAACATGAGGTCAGTATAGCCCCCGCAGTTCAATCTTCAGAAAACGACGTAAACGTCACAACTTCTCAAAGTAAGAGCCGTTCGCCTCTAAACAACGTCGATATCTCGCTTTATTACATGCCTGTTTATTTTCCGGTGGAAATACACATATATTGACATGCGCAAATACACCACGACAGATTAAAAAATCCGTATCTATATGCGGTGTAAATACAAGATTGTGACGTCATACAGTGACGTAACCGGTTTGTTGACGATGTTGGGCGGAGCATACGTATTGGAATGCATTATGGAGGCGTGGCGTAATCATTGAAGCGATATTCATCCGCCCTTCATAATCTTAATTTTACGGTTAATAAAATGTAAACTCAATAAATTTTCGCTGCTCATAGATTGTAGGTATGTAATAAAAGGAATATTATGTTGTGGGGTGGATAATTGAGTTCGTATTAACGACGCGTAGCATGGGGAAATCCATATCTTAGCTCGACCTACGGTCTCGAAAGATATCGATTTTCCCACGCTACTTGTCGTGGAATACGAACTCATTTATCCACCCCACAACATAATATTCCGTATTTATTATATGCCTGTACATTTTCCGGTGGAAATACATGTAGATTGACATGCGCAAATACACCACGACAGATTAAAATTCCGTATCTACATGCGGTGTAAATAAAAGATTGTGACGTCAGACAGTGCGCGGAATACTTTCAGCGAGGTATTCCCAATAAACAATGTATTGAATCTGTATATTTAATAGTTTTTTCGCTCTTCATAGATCGTAGGTATATAATAAAAGGAATATTACGTTGCGGGAGCGATAAATAGGTACGTATTGCACGACTCGTAGCGTGGGAAAATCCATATCTTACTCGACCTTCGGTCTCGTAAGATATCGATTTTTCCACGCTACTTGCCGTGCAATACAAACCCTTTTATCGCTCCCGCAACGTAATATTCCGTATTTATCACATAAATACCCTTATTTTCAAGTTGAGAACAAATCACGGAATAACGATATCCAACATGTGTGATATCAAATACACGTCATACACGCGACTACTGATGACGTCATTTTGACCTTTATCTTTATTATGTTTATTGTTAAGTTGTTAAATTTTACACATTGAAAAATGCAATAATACGTTATTTTGAATAAATAACGAGTCTAAATTGTTTAAAGCATTGGTTTTTTTTTTCTTCTTCTTCAAAAATGATGAGGACTACTTTTTTATGCGGTGAATCACAAGTTCTTATGAAGAATATGTTATTCGGTCTCTGTTTTGATGTTGTCAATATTTTTCATTAAAACACACTGTTTAGGTGATAAAAAGAATCCATCACTCGTTTTACTTTGGAGAAGATTTCTTAAATTCGTCTCGAAAAAGAGAGTTATTAACCTGGCCAAGAGGCTCGGTTAATAACCGTCTTTTTCTAGACTCATTTAAGAAATCTTGATCTCCAAAGAAAACTCATGATGGATCCTATATATCTACTGCCGGTAAATGTCACTAAACCACCCTGCCTTGTACGAATATAACAGTGTCTGGAAACTATCCAGAAGATGATGACAAATAATTCATTTGGATGAGAAAGCATGAATTCACAAATACGTATTTATAGATCTACATTTTACAAACAAAACAATATCGTTAGTTTTCCTGTCCTGCAGCACAGCTGTAATTTAACCGTGAATGAAAAGCAACCGAACTCGTGTGCTGTGCTTCAAGACGTGTCGTTAGGAATGAGCAACATCAGTGCTTACAGGCTCACCATGAGATGCTGAGCTTCTTAGCTCTTTCACACATACAGACGACTTTTGAAAGCATTGTAGTAAAAGGATGAGATTGCTCGTAATAGGCAATATTTCCTTGCCGAGCCCCGGTAGCTCAGTCGGTAGCGACGCGGGCTGTCAATCCAGGGGTTGTGAGTTCGAATCCCATCTCGGCCAACATACTTTCCGACGTTTGACAAAAGTCATTGTGACCTGCGCCATTCGTCTTTCACCAATGGGCTGTTTCACAGTCTATGTGGAAAAGCAGCCAGTTGCTTGGAAAGTATGTTGTGTGGTGTACTGGTGTGGGAAAACCAGGAGACGCATGAGTAGATGAACTGGTCGCCGTGCTATGACTGAAAAAGTGTTGAAAACGGCGTTAAAACTCAATCAATCAATTTCTCCTTCAACCACAATGTTTTTAACAATAATGTTTTTTTTTTATATCGAGTTCCCACATGTTTGCTTGAACAGTTGTACAGTCGTCTGATGCCGATTTGTTTCTAGCGCGAGTCCCGGTAGCTCAGTCGGTAACGACGCGGGCTGTCAATCCAGGGGTTGTGAGTTCAAATCTCGGCTCGGCCAACTTTCTTTCCGACGTTTGACAAAAGTCATTGCGACATGCGTCATTCGTCTTCCACCATTGGACTAAGTCTTTGTGGAAAAGCAGCCAGTTGCTTGGGAAGATTGTTGTGTGGAGTACTGGTGTGCGAAAACCAGGAAACATGAGTAGGTTAACTGGCCGTCGTGATATGACTGAAAAATTGTTAAAAACGGCGTTAAACCCCAATCAATCAATTGGTCATAATTGTTCTCCATGCACTTCTAATATGATTTTGAGACTAGATGGTAAACAGGAAAGATCCTGATCAGACTGCCAGGAGGCGCAAGCTCATCTTGACTTTCATTGGTTCGAAGGTCAGTTTGTATGTGAAGTAGATCATATAAGCTTTGCTTGAGCATAAATCACATTTTCGATAGCTGAATCCTGTAATGACAGTTTTAAAGCACTGGGGGAAAGAATGTGTGATGACACTGGATTCAAACACAAGGTTTCATTATGGAAGTACGCATATTTACTGACTAAGCTAAATAAGCTATGCCCTTGGTGGGTTTGGAATGGATTAGGTGCAAACTTAAGAATTCAAGAAAACGAGTGAAAGTTGAAAAATAATTTATGTAATCATTTTAGCAAAAATATTCTGATAATTATATTATGTAATAAATATATAATACCGTCATTACAACACACATGACTTAAGCTTAAATATAATTTGTACCAAACTATCTTCACATAAAGATAGAGCATCAATATCTTAACCACATTTAGATAGAGCATCAATATCTCATAACCACATTTAGATAGAGCATCAATATCGTAACCACATAAAGATAGAGCATCATTATCATAACCACATTTAGATAGAGCATCAACATCATAACCCCATTTAGATAGAGCATCAATATCATAACCACATTTAGATAGAGCATCCATATCATAACCACATACAAATAGAGCATCATTATCTTAACCACATAAAGATAGATCATCAATATCATAACCACATAAAGATAGAGCATCATTATCTTAACCACATAAAGATAGAGCATCATTATCTTAACCACATAGAGATAGAGCACCATTATCTTAACCACATAAAGATAGAGCATCAATATCATAAAAGCATAAAGATAGAGCATCAATATCATAACCACATAATGACAGAGCATAACCACACAAAGAGAGAGCATCAATATCATAACCACATAAAAATAGAGCATCATTATCATAACCACATAAAGATAGAGCATCATTATTATAACCACATACAGATAGAGCATTCATATCTAAACCACAATTAGATAGAGCATCAATATCTTAACCACATAAAGATAGAGCATCCTCAACATAACCACATACTGTTACTAAAGAATTACTGTATCAAAAACACCTTAAATGGGTTTTAAACAGATAGAGCAACTATCCATTGTAACACAAGAATAGAGCTTACATATATAATACTGAGAACTTCATTAGAAAATGTTTAAAAAAAATCATTGTCACCATAAAAGCCAAAGTATATTGCCAAAATATAATATTTTAATGATGAAAAGATTCAATTTAGTAAAAGTATCTAAAACACCTTTTAGAAGTGCAAAACATTGCAAAAAATAAAATGCAAAAGCTTAGTGGATCATGATTTTGAAAGGTATTAAATTGAAGGTTATTAAATATGATAAATTAAATAGAATTAAAAATATATTTTATGTCCTGGATCTATCAGTCAAGCACTGAAATAAAATAAATGAAAAAGATATTTGATTAAAAAATGAAACAAACATATGAAATCTGAACATACATATTCTATATTGCATTTTCATACTCTTCCAAACTCAAAACATCTGATAAAGAAATTGAAAGAAAATCTGGAAAAATTAAATAATTAAGCAATAGCTCAGAAAACATTGTAACAAAAGGACAAAGATCTCATAGCAAGCAATTTATCCTCTGTTATGTGAAAGTTTGAAAACCCTGGTTTAGGGGCAATTTTGACCCTTTGTAAACAATGCAAATTTAGATGCCATTGTTCAGAACGATCAATGGCACCTAAATTTTCAATGTTTACCAAGAAAAATGATTTAACACTTATATAAAGACTTAATGGCGAGGTGATTAACCTTGGTAAAAAAATACCAATTTTAGTTACAACCGTTTCACGCCAAGCTCTCAATATGTAGATTAGCTCATTTTAGAGTCTTTCCATGTGAAAAGATACAAGTTTGATTCGGGAACATTGTAGATCACGATCAACTATAATACAGTCTGATCAAGATCTACATTTTTTTAAATGTTACTGAGTCCTTACACAAGCTAGTAAGAAGCTTCTGACAATGTGTGTTAATCCAGATCAGACTGAGCAAACATACAGGCTCCTGGCTGATCTAGACCTAAACTACTCAGAAATGCCAACTTGTACCTTTTCCAATGGAAGGCTGCGCCGAGCCCCGGTAGCTCAGTCGGTAGCGATACAGGCTGTCAATCCAGGGGTTGTGAGTTCGAACCCCGGCTCGGCCAACTTTCTTTCCGACGATTGACAAAAGTCAATGCGACATGCGTCATTCGTCTTCCACCAATGGGCTAAGTCTTTGTGGGAAAGCAGCCAGTTGCTGGGGAAGATTGTTGTGTGAAGTACTGGTGCGAGAAAACCAGGAAATGTATGAGTAGGTGAACTGGCCGCCGTAACATAACTGAGAAATTGTTAAAAACGGCGTTAAACCCCAATCATTCAATCAATCAATGGAAGACTGACAGATTCTTGAAAGGTCTGACTAAAATCCTTTCTTGTCAGCCCAAAATGTTTGAAACAACAGATAAATTTCCAAATCAGCACTAGAAATTTCATTCATTTTTCACATACACGAAATCTGCAGCAGACGACATTAGAAATGTCTACTAAAAAATAAATTGAAAATCTCTTAAAAAATTGAATGTATAATTATAGATAAAAGTTGATTGCTGTTAATAAATCGAAATGACCAAGAACTACTCTCTTTAAATCAAACTTCCGATGTTGTAAATTGTTTGGTCTGACAGTTGTGCATGCATGAGGTCTGATAGAAATATTTGGTCAGTCAGACCAAATGTCTGACAGGAGTCTCACGAGTTTCGGAAAGTCTGGTTCAAGGGTTTATTTTATCTTTGAAATCACCAGTCTTTCTTACATGTATTTAAATTTGTAAAAATTAATATGCAAATATACAAGATAAACATCTTTAACCCTTTCCCGCCTATTGATGCCTCTGCAGAACATGACTTCTGAAAACATTGTGAGAAAAGGAGAATTTTTTTTTTAGCACACACTTGTCCACAATTTTCACAACTCTATTTACATCATAATCATAATAAAACCTATCAGGTGTTCTTTTTTTCATCAGACAATATTTTCAAAGCAAAAAAGTGCAAACATTATATACCATAAAAAACCATTTGGTTAACCCTTTCCCTCATATGCCAATTCTGCAGCAGACGACTTTGAACATATTTTGTCAAAAAATTGAAAATCTCTTTAATTGAATGGATTTATTACATCATAATCATAATAAAACCTATCAGGTGTTCTTTTTTTCATCAGACAATATTTTCAAAGCAAAAAAGTGCAAACATTATATACCATAAAAAACCATTTGGTTAACCCTTTCCCTCATATGCCAATTCTGCAGCAGACGACTTTGAACATATTTTGTCAAAAAATTGAAAATCTCTTTAATTGAATGGATTTATACATAAGACTAAAAGTGGAAAACATTGTGACAAAAGGAGTAATTGCTTGTTTTGAGCAATTTCTTCTTTTGTCACTATGTTTTCAAAAAGCCGTCTGATGCAGAGGCGTCAGAAAGCGTCTATATGAGGGAAAGGGTTAAACAACGTGAGAAAATGATACAATCAAGAATGATTATCAAAAATATCAAAGACTAGATGGTACATGTACATATATATTCTATAGACTAAATCAGATTTACATTCTGTAACCAACATACATTTTGGCCAGTTTTAGCAGTAGCATAGATCTGTGTCATTATGTAAAGAAGTTGATACACCCTTTCCTTCATGTAGACATATTTCGAGGTCTCTGAAGCAAACAACTTATGAAAACATTGTGGCAAAAGGAGAAATTGCTCATGATGAGCAATTTCTCCTTTCGTCACAACGTTTTCAACTCTTTTCAATAATTTCCGTTATAGGTTTTCAATAATTCTGCCTAGATGTTTTTTCAATTAATGGTGTGGAACAGAGGGAGTAACAAAAGTGTATTGAGGGGTTGGCGTAAAACGGTTGTAACTAAAATTGGTATTTTGTTACCACGGTTAATCACCTTGCCATAAAGTCTTTAAAAGCGTTAAATCATTTTTCTTGGTAAATAATGGAAATTTAGGTGCCATTGCTCGTTCTGAGCAATGGCACCTAAATTTGCATTGTTTACAAAGAGGTCAAAATTGCCCCTAAACCAGGGTGTTTGAAATAGGTTTTTAGTTACAACCGTTTCACGTCAAGCCCTCGATAAAGTTTTACAAGGCTCCCACTCAAAATTCAACAGTACTTTTTGGATTTTCAAGTAAAAAACTTTTGTAAATTTTATTGATTCATCGACAAATTAGTTAAAGATGATCAATTTATCAAAATGAAATCTACAATTTAACCCTCATGTTGTGTTTTGTGACTTATAACTTTATTTGGAAAACAATATGGAGTCCAAGAGCAGCCTGCACTAATGTGCAGAATTATCTTGGTTTACATTGTAGGCTTCTCTTTAAAGACATTTATTAAAATGACACTAGAATAATAATTATTATCATATTTCTGAGGTTATCCGTTAGCTCGTTTAAATACATTATTCGATTTTTTAAGAAAAAAGTGGGAAAAAGTGGGAACCTTGTTTACTTTAGAAATACAAAGCATAAAATTGATGAACACCACATTTAAATTACACTTGTAGATACCTTGTTCAACATTCCACTCATTGTTATCCTTGAATATTCTCAAGATTATGCGAGGCTCTAGTCTTCGACGAGCCCTTTTTGATGGAGAAAGAGGATTTGATGGGGCTGCTGGTCGTTTTCTACTGATGAATGATGGAACATATTTGTCTTGCTTAGCTTGCTGTACATTTATTCCGGCTGGTGTTGTCTGTGGAGATGGACCTGAAGAAGTGGGTGTCTTGAAGACCTTTCCAACCTTTGGTACAGTGTCCTGCACTTTCACTACTTTGTGATAATGAATGGCAGATTTTTCTCTGCCAGATTTCCCAATCTGTTGAAACAAATAATATATAAAACATTAATATAATCATAAATTTATCATTTCTAACACTTACTAACAATTACCCTTTTCCTCTTTTATTGAAGTGCAAGTAAATTTGACCATCTGATCCATTTGGGATCTAATAGCTTTGTTGCACAAATGAAACTCCAGGTTCATTTTTATAATTGTTGTTTTCAATAATACAATTTAGTTTATGTCACATTCTGTCACCCCCCATGTACTATGACTTATACAGCAGCTAGTTCACTGACAATATTTCTTGATTACCTTTACTTTTCTGATGAACTACATGACCTCTTGAAATTAAGGAATGAATATTCTACATTTATCAGAGATATCTGTGACATGGAAAACATTTAAATCCCCAATATCATGGGATAACAAATGTATCCTATCAACTGACAAAAATATTTCTAAGTTGCTTCCTTATTTAAACATCTTTATAAAACTATAAACTATAATGTTATCTTCTAGACAAAATTTGAAGAATGTTTGTGACATACTGGTGAGAGAAAGCATGGGAATATGCACTGCCTAACCATGCAAGATATGACTTAAAAACTTCTGCTAACCTGATCTCAAGGAGTAACACCCAAATCAGGTGCATGTGCTGGGAGTTAACCCTTTCCCTAATACGACAATTATGCAGCAGACGACTTTGAACATATTTTATCAAAAAAATAGAAAATCTCTATAATTGAATGGATTTATAACCTATGACTAAAAGTGGAAAACATTGTGGCAAAAGGAGAAATTGCTCGTTTTGAGCAATTTCTTCTTTTGTCACTATGTTTCCAAAAAGCCGTCTGCTGCAGAGGCGTCAGAAAGCGTCTATATGAGGGAAAGGGTTAAAGTTTTTTTTAACACTTCTGGATTTATAGTGTCTATCAGTTTTATGTCTGCCCAGTCTGTTCTAAAAACTGATTTCAGGCTTTACAATTTGTACACAAGTCAAACTTAAGGAAAACCAACCATTACTTTATTTGCAAATATAACAGTCTCCGATTAGCATGTACTTACATGCCATCTCATTGAAATCTGCAATATTAAGCATTACTTTGTTTAAAAGCTTAAACCTTTAAAACAAAGGATCACATTCCTATAAGATGGTAGGAATGTGAAGTTTAATCTGAGTCTTCACAAAATGCAAATATATGCTGTCCTGTATCACAGCTGAAATATAATGTATTATTATACCTCACATGACTTTGTAATGTTAAATTCTCATATACTCATCATGGGCAATTTCTTACTGTCTCATGCTAACAGTACGTTTTTGACCAGTTAACAGTATACTGTTACATGGCACGAGCGTACATGGCATGAGCGTCTAAAATGTTGGTTATGCATGTGCATGACGTCACCGTTTAGACGCGCGTGCCATGTAACAGTATACTATTAACCGGTCAAAAACATACTGTTATCATGAAACAGTAAGAAATTGCCTATGTTCACCTCCCCTAAAAAAGGTACAGAATGAATTGAATACACTTGTGATTTTGTTCGGTATAATAAAATAAATATTGCATGGCTTCCAGTGTGACAGTACATATTGTCAACATTCGGGTAAATTCTGTTAACCTCGGCTTCGCCTCGGGTAACAGTATTTTCCTAATGTTGACAATATGTACTGTCACACTGGAAGCCATGCAATATTTATATACTAGTACACATATACATGTATGAACATTTCAATTCAATATTATACCTGTAGATTGAGAATATTCTTTGTCTTTTCTTTTGTTAATTCCAATGCTCTTATCTGTTCTTCCCTTTTCTTTTTAAATTCCACAGTTTCTGCTGGGGTCATGATTTTTGTGTCATTCTTAATAGGTCTGTGTTGCTGTCTGTTTACCTTACTCTTGTAAACATGAGGACGGTCACTCCCTATGAGTGGATGAAGCTGGTTGGTGTTTGCCAGTGGTTTCTGGACCTGTGATGTTACTATAGAAAAAAAAAGAACAACACCGTATTAACACTTTCCTGGATACAGAGGATTTTTTTTTAACCCTTTCCCTCATACTACAATTCTGCAGCAGAATACTTTGAACATATTTTGTCAAAAATAGAAAACCTCTATAATTGAATGGATAACCCATGACTAAAAGTGGAAAACTTGAGAGGATGCTTCCTATGAAGTTGCATCCCAATTGGCTAAGTGGTTAGGGAGGAAAAGTCGTTTGAAGAAAAAAGTTGACAAATGCATGCACTCTGGATATAAGCTTTCAGCCAGTGGAGCTAAATATGATATTCTTAATATTGAAATCACTTTTGATATCATTTCTATTTAATCAAATAATATGTTTTCATATTTATACTTAAAGAAAAGCTCATTTAATACCAATTTATTAAAAGTAGGACTTGTATCCACTTACCATTCTTATTAAATTGAACCGGAGGTGTCAGAATGGTTGTATTTGGCAATTTGTGTGTTCCCTCGAACTTTGCAATGACAGGTTTCTGTTTATTCTGAACATGATCAGGTATTGGAGAAGCTTTTGGGATGTTTCTTATACCATTGGAATTTAGCATGCTTGTACACTTCTCTACAATATTGACTGGTTTATTTGAGGGTTCTGTTAAGTGTAGTTTTCGTGTTATATCTTTGGAATCAGCTTTTGGTAAATCAGACGGCTTTGTAAACCTATTCATCAGTTCCTCCCAAGAAAGTAGTGGTACTTGTCTGTTTCTTGGGTCGTATTTAGTGTGCTTAATATGTTCTATATCTATAAACTCATTTACATTCTCTTGTTTCTTTAGTGGCAGACAATTATCCACATTAATCTTTGCTGCGTTTCTCATAGCAAGGATTGGTGTGTCAAAATTGGTTGTTTTAGCGACACTCAGATTTGAAATGCTGGCAGCTTCTTTTGGCACATAGTCAGAGTCAAGTTCTGGAATGTCCTGTAGTACTGACATTACATCATCAAACATTTCAGCTGTAGTTGATGTTGGCTTTGTCTCAGGAACAGACTCAATTTCTTTGATAATCACTTGGTTGATGCAACTCCCTGCTTTATTTATTTGCTGGGAATTCAGGTCAAAAATATCATTAAATGACATTATAAAATCATCAGCATGCTGTTGACTATCATCTGCCAAAGACATGTATTGTGTTAGATCATGTAGCTGTTCTACAGGGTTTGGATCGGTGTAAGTGGTTGCTGTTTCTGTTAATGTATGGAACTGGGTATATGCTGTTATTGCAAAACATTCAACAGGTTGTCTTCTTATATCTTCATTTGAATTGACTGATGTCATGCCATGCATTTCTTTATCTTGTTTTACAGGCTGTCCTGTGAACATTGTAGGCTGACTGGATGGGAAGATTTTATTTCTCTGTTGAACACGTTTTGGTACATGATTTGTTGCCGTTCTTGAACTGATCTCCTCCTCAGCCAATTTGAGCATTGCTACAATGTGTCTCTCTTAAGATAATGTAAAATAAAATATTGATTATGATATGTCTATGAAATATACTGATATCTATATTGAGACACTTTTCCAATTAACATGTACACATGTGTTCCTTTCCCTTCAAATTATTCAATTGGATTCTAAATAGGTGAGAGCTTGATAAATATAAGCTGAAAGCTTGTTTCGCAATTGATGTAAAATAAATAAGTTTAAAATAAATAGGTGTGATTAAGGTACAGAGATTACTAGAAGAATCTAATTTTCCAAAATATGTTATTCTGTCAGGTTCAAATAAGAATACCACATGGAATACCAATTAAGTATCTATATATATATTAAACATACATATTTATAAACATTTATAAAACATTTAAAATCCAAAGTTTGTGATTACAATCAGCTGCAATTCACTGTATTTTAAGTTTAGCTAAGAGTGAAAAAATATCCAGCAATGACCAATTATCACCAATTATCACTTCTCTGTATCATTTAATTTAGATGTATTTGTAATATAAGTTTAGTACATGATTGTGTGCTTTAAACATGCTCAATTATGTATTTTCTCTATTATGCTTCCTCCTTTTTCGAATTGCAGAAATAATTTTTTCTAAGAGCTGTCAGCCATTGAATGAAAATGATTTTGTGAAAGCTGAGACCTGTAAAGTGGAGTAACTAACTGCATATATATATATCAGTCTTAGCAGACCAAACAAACAACCAATGTAGACTCACCGTTACGCAAGTTGTACTTGTGCATAACATGATCACAGAGTACAGTTAGAGGTACTCGGTCAGATCTGGTAGTAACACAAAGTTCAGGGAAGCCTTGCTCAATCTACACAGGACAGACAGAAGACAGAACACATAGTGAGAGTTAGATAGAGATAAAGAGGTAAAGGCACAGAGAACAAGTCAGAATGGTCAGAGGTACCAATTGGAAGAAAGAGAGAAACAAACAATGACTTCACAGAGCAAGGCAAGAAAATTAATCGAGTGACCTAGATAGAAAGTGAGTCTCAAGTTCAACTGTGACATTCAGTCACAAATGCACTTTGTTAGTAATGTTCAATCAACAATGGCCAGTATGGCACAAGAGATATCCAAACTTTATATATCTTAAAGAGTCAGCATTGTAGACATATTTTGAGGCATCTCAGCTGACTTCTGAAAACATTTTGGCAAAAGAAGAAATTGCTCATCATAAGGAATATCGTTATTTGTCAAATTATTTTAAAAACAATTTAATAACTATATGCATTCATTTTAAGAGATTGTCCATAATTTGAAAATTTATCTATAAATAAATTTTCAAATTCATCTGCTGCAAGTTTTTTGCATGTGGGAAAGGGATATGTTATCATCATTAGCTTTGGGCTGCAAAGAAGCATTAGCTAGTTAGTATGATTATATATTTTCTTACCATCTGTTTCTTAGCCATAGGAACACTCTGGCCCATCACTCTCATATTCCAAAGACTTCTCTGTACTATAGAGTGAACTTCTTGTCGAAGTATGTCATTTCTCTTCACCTGTTCTATGAACACTCGAATCTGTTCTTCTCTTACACACGCAAATGGTATTTTATCATCACTTATTTGGTACAATCTATCGAAAAACTCCATGCTGTATCTTGTGTATTCCTACAAATTACAATGAATTGTCTGCTATTAACCCTTTCCCTCATATAGACGCTTTCTGACGCCTCTGAAGCAGACGTTTTTTTTAAATCATAGTGACAAAAGAAGAAATTGCTCAGAACGAGCAATTTCTCCTTTTGCCACAATGTTTTCCACTTTTAGTCATAGGTTTAGGTTATCCGTTCAATTATAGAGATTTTCTATTTTTTGACAAAATATGTTCAAGTTCGTCAGCTGCAGAATTGTCGTATGAGGTAAAGGGTTAAAGCAAAGTATCAAAGCAACAATATATAAGATCACTGCCGGCCACTGTATTCAGAATATATTCAGAATATATTTTTAGTTAAGATCCCAATAACATTATAATCGATTGATTGATTGATTGAATGGGGTTTAACACCTTTTTTAACAATTTCTCAGTCATATCAAGGCGGCCAGTTCACCTACTCATGCGTTTCCTGGTTTTCTCACACCAGTACTCCACACAACAATCTTCCCAAGCAACTGGCTGCTTTTCCACATAGACTTAGCCCATTGGTGGAAGACGAATGACATATGTCGCAATGACTTTTGTCAAACGTCGGAAAGAAAGTTGGCCGAGCCGGGATTCAATAACATTATAAGAAGACTTATTTAATTAAATGAGATATCATTTTATATATAAAGATTAATTGTTTTCATGAATAATTCTTGAGACCCTATCAGAGAATTTAAAGAAATTTTAACAATCAATTTGATTTCTTATTTTTGTTAAATTGAAACCTTGGATTAGATATAATCCGATCTATGCAGTGTTTTATTTTGAAATTTCTATCAATGAATCCTTTCATGTTTTTCTCACAAAACAATGAGTCCTAGCTAGTTTTTTGACAAGTCCTGGAAAAAGTAAATAAGTCTAGGACTTGGGATCATGCACAGCAAAATGAAACACTACCTTTGCAAGCTCTGAATATTCCAATCAGAATGCACAAGTTTCTGCATGTCTAATCAGGATCTGCTCTACTCCATATCCAGTCATACAAGCATTCTGTTAGCAACAGTTAGCCTCTGGACAACTGTTATGGCCATAAACCCATAGCCAACTTCAAAAGGATACAGTTTGGTGAAAAGTTATGATTGTTAATCATTTCAAAACATTTCAAGGTCAGTAAACTATGCATATATATGACATGGACCTGAGTCATCAGTTATTAATAATTTGGTTGAAAATTAAGATAATTTCTACTTACCTCAAACTCAATCTTTAGTTTTGAAAATAGAATGGAGCTGTCCACAATTCCATTGATCAAAGTTCTGTAAATGTGAATATTATACTGTTGGGCTAACCTAACAGCGTCTTTAATTTCTTCTGTTGATGACATCATTCTGAAAATAACCGCAAACTATAGATCTTAACACGGAATTAAATTTTGTTACTTTTTGATTGCCTTAGTAGTGCGGTCATCTATTGGTAAAAATTAGTCAATTACTGAAAAGATAAGCTAGATATTATCTGCAATGCTCCATGTTTACTCCAATTTTTAGATGGCTCCTTATTTATTTTTCTTATTCAGTCTGGAGACATTTTTCAGTTTGGCCTGAGTCAGAAAAAGTATAATAATGAATTATTGTATTCAAATACATGTGTCAATCAGTGGAAACTGAACTAAAACAAGAGGGCCATGAGGCCCTGGAATCGCTCACCTGAGAATGGGCTATTTAAGACTTAACCCTTTCCCTCATACGACAATTCTGCAGCAGACAACTTTGAACATATTTTGTCAAAAAATGGAAAATCTCTTTAATTGAATGGATAACCTATGACTAAAAGTTGAAAACATTGTGGCAAATGGAGAATTGCTCGTTTTGAGCAATTTCTTATTTTGTCACTTTGTTTTCAAAAAGCTGTCTGCTGCAGAGGTGTCAGAAAGCGTCTATATGAGGGAAAGGGTTAACTCTTTCAGCACCAATGGCAATATCATCAAGACAAACTTTCTGACAAAATTTCAAGCTGCTCAAGTCAAAAATGCAAACTAATGACCTTATTTGTACCTGATATGACCCTGGCCCAAGCGAAAATGTGATCTCTATAGTGTCAACAAAATATTTCTACTATATAGCCTAGTGACCTAGTTTTTGTTCTGACCAAACCCATATTCGAAGTTAGCTTAGATATCATCAAGACAAGTATTCTGACAAAGTTTCAATATGCTCTACCAAAAATGTGGCTTCCAGAGTGTTAACCAGATATTCCTTAAATTTGACCTAGTGACCTAGTTTTTGACCTGACATGACCTATATTCGAACTTGGCCTAGATATCACTAAGACAAACATTCAGATAAAGTTTCAACATGCTCAAGTTTAAAATGCAGTTTCAAAAGTGTTAACAAGATGTTCCTTTAATTTGGCCTAGTGACCTAGTTTTTGACCCAACATAACAAGATTGTCCTTAAATTTGACCTATTTACCTAGTTTTTAAACGGACATGACCCATATTCGAGCTTGGCCTAGATATCATCAGGACAAACTTTCTGATAAAGTTTCAACATGCTCAAGTTTAAAATGCAGTTTCAAAAGTGTTAACAAGATGTTCCTTTAATTTGGCCTAGTGACCTAGTTTTTGACCCTACATAACCTATATTCAAACTTGGCCTAGTAATCACCAAGACAAACTTTCTGACAAAGTTTCAACAAGCTCAAGCCAAAAATGTGGCTTCCAGAGTGTTAACAAGATTTTCCTTAAATTTGGCCAGGTGACCTAGTTTCTGACCAAACATGACCCATATTCAAACTTCGCCTAGATATCATCAAGACAAACTTTCTGACAAAGTTTCAACATACTCAGATTTAAAATGCGGCTTCCAGAGTGTTAACAAGATTTTCTTTCAATTAAGCCTAGTGACATAGTTTTTGACCCAACATGATCTATATTCAAATTTGGCCTAGATATAACTAAGACAAACATTCTGACAAAGTTTCAACATGCTCAAGCCAAAAATGCAGCTGCCAGAGAGTTAACAAGATTTTCATTAAATTTGGCCTAGTGACCTTGTTTTTGACCCGACATTACCTAGTTTCGAACTTGGCCTAGATATGATGTAGATATATGTTCTGATAAACTTTTATGAAGATTGGATGCAAACTGTTGCCTCTAGATATCTAGTGTTAACAAGCAAATGTTGACGACGGACGATGGACAAAAGGCGATCACAATAACTCACCTTGAGCACTTCGTGCTCTGGTGAGCTAAAAACAAGAAAACAATATCAACCAGTTATCCATTCGATACCATTGATGTCTGTTAATTCATTAACATGAACTCTGTTACATCAGTAATTATTCTGTATTTTGTTACTTTTAACTTTTGCTAATTATAACCAAGCACAAGTTTTTAACTGCCAAAAGTTCTTTTTCTGTAATGTTGCATGTTATTACTTCACAGAATGTTAAGGTAGAGCAGTCATTCTGAACTCAAGAAAAAATGTTGACATTCTTATACACAGAATCTGATGTTTTTTATAGATTATTTATGCTTTAATACCATGTCATTAGTAGGATATTTTCAGAGGTCAAGATAAGGAGGGGTATTTAGCTACATACAACATAGTGTAAGAGGCTCAAATTAGGATTAAGAACATGAAAAACGCCTCTAATCTAGAGCTCTGCATTTTTTGTTAGATTTGTCAGGGACATAGATATCTACATCCCTGACCTTGTGGATACAATATTCAAGAATACTGGAACTGTTAGTAATTATTGTATTATCTGGTATTTGAAATCCAAATGCTAAGGAGAGTCAATCCTCAGTAGTTTTGGATAATAGAATATATCGTTGAACTAATGTCATTCAGAGTTTTTACCAGATCTATGGAAATAACAAAATAATGAAAACAGGATTAAAAAAATGCCATCTTAATAATAATAAATGCCATCTGAACCAAATTGATCTCAGGTAAATATTGAATACAAATGGCTTATTAATTTATATTATTCACAGATAATATTTTTTTGCATGTATTTGAATCATCTATAGATTTGCTCTTAAAAAATGTATTTCTTCCTCTTGACATACTATAATAATTATAGTATTCATCATGACAAGTGTCTTTTTTTTAATAAGTTTTCAAATTACAAATGCTTAAAAGATCAACTTCTAAGCAACTGATCAATTAAATGTGACGAAATAGAAAAATAACTCGGTCCATTCATCTTGATTCAACTTAATTTTCATCAAAATCGAAATTGTGTGGAATAATATACCATACCTTTAACGGCAGTGTAGTTCTAGAATATCCACGAATATAAATCTGAAACGTAAAATGTGTTAACAATAACAAATATGAATATTTTCGAAGAGCGATAAAAAATGCGATTAGTCACTTTCATGAAAGCAGTTGCTAGGAAGTTTGTTGCTATGAGCTATTTGAACTATTCGCGGTTATAAATTTTATGACGATCAAGATCATTGGGCGCTTTAAAGAGTAAGCGATTTATTGATTGGATTATTATAAAGCGCCTTCTTGACACAGTTTTATGCAAAAGTATGTTGAAGCAGTCCACAACTATTGTTTCGTCATAAAAGTTTACGCTTTGTTGTTTTATCGCTCTTGTCAAGTTTGTAACTTATGTTGAAGATCTACATAAATAGAGTTGTCTTTCTGAATTGTCGATACGAAATATTATAGTTAGTAATTTTTTTTACCCAATCCGTAAAACATATATATTTAAAAAATGAATCTCTTGCTTCAAATATGTAAATCATTTCCGTTTTGAGAATATTTATAAATCTCAGTAGACTTTTACATTTTGCGAAATATAAAAACAAGCCCATAACCCAATGTTTGTTAAAAATGGGTTTTGGTCTAAATTGAGAAAGACCTGCTTAACCTTTTTAAAATTAAATCTAAAATTCATCAATCTATGTGGTTGTGTGTATGTTCACACTTTCATAGGCTTTGCTGAGTTATTTGTTGACGAGACTAGCTGTAGACCATTATGGCCTTCAAAATCAAGCTGTTATTTCACCGACTGTGTCCATGATAAACAGATGAGAAGCGCTTTTAATTTATCTTAGTAGCTTTAATATAACTCGGCAGCTTGTCATCTGTCCCAACTCCCAAATATCTGTTCGATTTTTATTCTTTAAAGAATTATCAATACATTTTGCAAGTAGATATATATCTACATGTTCCACTGACGGTTCAAAGCAAGTGTCGCGATGATTAATTAATACAAGGCAGTTTTCTGCTACCTTTGATGAAATACAGTGACGTATCGGGAATCACACCAGAACTGTTCATACAAAGCTTTCCAAAATTTCCGATATATTGGACAGATTTAATTTTTTTTTTGTTGTTGTTGAGTGTTTGTTGATGATTTAAAAGAAAAGAGAGAGTAATTTTCGCCTTAGAAAATCCGAAAAAAATGCCTATAAGATAAAGGGGACGAGGGTCATATGTTCGTGATTGTCAGCCTTGAAAAAAGCACTGCAAACTTGTATGATTCTTGCTATTATAGAGTTGTTGTTTTTTCTAAGAAATTACTATTAACACTCCTAAATAAAAAGTCTTAATTTTCCCCCCCACAAGGAAGCATTGACACATTTGGCGTTAGCACTACTCCTACAGGGGCGTAGCTCCCTTTAGGCACTTTAGGCACGTGCCTACACATTTTTTCTAAAAATGCCCAAAAATGCAGCTGCGGCGATACACATCTGCGTATCGACCAGATCAGCCTGCGCTGTCTGCGCAGACTGATCCGGCCGACACATTCCGTCTAAGGGGGGATAGATAGAGTAGTGATTCCTGAAACAGAAAATCCACATGAGGCGAAAAGTGTATATCCGGGTACGCCTGTGTGGCATGCTTAGGCTGATCCGGGTCGATACTTTACGCATAGTCCACAATGTTGATTTTCTCACGAGACGGCCTACACTTTGATTATTGCTACGCCCCTGTCCTATGTCCCTGACTCCCTGTACAGTTCTGGTCATGTAGTAAGCTGTAGTACAGTAGAGACCAAATAAGCCAGTAATCACAACTCAGAATTTGAAATCAGGGGCTTACTAGGGTATACAGAGTGTGTACGCACGTTTTAGGGGGGTCCGGGGGCATGCTCCCCCGGGATTGTTTTCCCCCCTATATCGCCTGTGGTGGCTTCTGGGAGCATTTCAGTAGCAAAATATGACTGATCTTGATGGTGAAATAAACGTATTTTCTCGGAAATTTTGAGATAGTAAAATGTGTTGCATTTGTCATTTTTCGTCAAATCTATCAACTCAGAACGGTTGTTTTATACTTACGCCTACCCCATGTCAAGTTTTTATTATAGATTTGAACTTTTTAAAAGTTGAGTACTGTAGACAATGTGTACGCAGCTGCGTAATTTGCGTACAGTCAGCTACGCGCCTGGAAATCAATGCTCTCCTCACCAACTTGCTTAAATATGGTCGTGTTGCATATTATATACATGTGAATGTTGAGTGTAGACTTGGGCGAGACTGTGTAAACAGTTTCATCATTTCCTTTACTGTTCGTCTTGATAAAGCAGTCAAGAACTCAAGATGGAACTTATGACTAGAGTTTAAAAAGGTCATTTAGACTCATTTTCGCCTGATGCGGTTAGAATACATAAGCGTAAAGTAGATACCATTGACCAATCTGAATCATCATAACCAATTTGTATTGAATTGATCTGAATCGATTTTCAATTCGAATTATTTATTTGCTTTTTGATCTTACACTGATCTTACAGATGTTCGTCTTTTTTTTTTTTGTCTCAACACTTTCCTCGTCAAAAACAATATTCTTTCTGTTTGTCTATGCTTGACTTTTATATCGATAATTTTTCGATCGAATTAATTAGCTTTTGAGAAACATTGAGGATGTCATCGAAAATTCAAATTTCAAATTTTGGCGCATGCGAACTGTTTGATATGACATAGATTGAAGTATATTAAAAACTTCTTATTTTATTTAGGAAAAAAAATCAACTATTATTTGGCTTACTAGACGGAATTTAAAAATGCATTTTCTAGATCTAGCGGCGATTTGACACATGTATAAAAACAAATCTAGTCCTAGATGATTCATTTTTAACTTAATTCTCATCAAATTAGTAAAAAATGACTGAAATAGCATACCTTTGGCGACAATGAGCTTCAATGAGTATCCCTAAATAAAAATCTGAAACGTAAAATGTGTTATGAATACAAATATGTAATTTTTTGAAGAGCGATAGAAATTGCGACTGAACACTTTTATGAAAGCAGTTGCTAGGCAGAAGGTTGCCAAGATCCGTTTGAACAATACCCCGCAAATTATTTTCAGTCAAGATCATTAGACGTTTTACTCCGCTATATATTTCTCTTATAAATCGTTTTTAAATGCGTCTGAGTGATTGGATTTACAAATAATGTTTTAAAAGCAGTCTAGATTTATTTTAATATTATTCGCTCTCAAAGTATTTCGCTACAAGTGTACCTTCTTGTCATTTTAGTCTCTCTCTCCACCAGCATGGCTTTACATTTAGCATTTTAAGGTTTCATGAACCGTATTCTCATGTTCTATGCTTGCTGTTTGAAGTTTGATTGGACCTATAATTTAGTTCTTGTCTGCTTATAGTACACATATTTGAATTTCGCGGCAAATCAACTTTGAAAAAAGAGTTTCCGCGATAATAAAAAAAGTTAGATGTATATTCTTGACCTTGTTGAGATATTTTATCCACACCATAGATATATATACCCATATTTATTTGTTTTATTTGGATTTAATATAAATTTCGTGATGTGAAAGGCATCTTTGTTCTATTGAATTTGTAATAGGCCTAAATGAGTTTGAGAAATTTATTGTATTATATTGCAAAGACCACACATGATATGGGCCAATTTGATAGTGCACACTTTAGCATGTACACGCATCTTAAAGGGGTTGATTATTTTAAGATACATATGAGCCTTGCCATGAGGCTAATCCGGGCCGATACATTCCGTCGCAGGGTGATAGAGGTAAAGAGTAACGATTCCTGAAACAGAAGATCCGCAGGATGCGAAAAGTGTCTGTCAGGGTTAGCCTGCGCGGCATGCTTATAGGCTGATCCGGGTTGATACATGACGCAGAGTCCACAATGTTGGTTTTCTCGCGGGACGCATGAGTCTGAGTCATATCTAGATACAAGGGATTCCGGGTTCTGCGATTACCTAGCTGTTTCCGATAAAAAGTTCCATATGGTTCTTTTATGTACTTAATGTATAGTTCTAATACACACGAGGTCAGTTTTCCTTGATTTGACTAGTTATTTGCCTCTTGTTGAGTGTGAGACCATTACAAGCAATTGTGTGGAAGACAGTGGTACAGAGATAGAGCGTCGGCCTCTTGTACCAAAGGTCCCGGGTTCGAATCCCGTGATGAGCGGGTTCTGCATTTGGGATTTTTCCACACAAAGAAATAAATAAGTTTAAACTACAAGCAACTCCAGAAATTTTCAGAACCCAGATCGGGAATTGAATTGATCTCTAGATCTAGATTATGCTGATTGTTACACAAGCAAATCAGATAAAAACATAGATTAACACATTAATTTAAATATAAGTAGATCTAAATAGCTTTAACAATACTCAATGAATCAAAATTGACTAGATTAGGTGTATCAATTGAATTGTTCTATGTCCTTCTTTAGGCCTATATGTGTTTTTTATTCAGATAGTTCGCATGTACACATGAAAAACGCCAATGCGTCGACGAATGCCATCATATCAAAGGTCAAAATGGTCATTGATTATGAATAAACCATCCTGTCTCTGATTGAAGCTGTGGACTTGTCAAGGCTTGATATGACTACAAATCAGGGGCGTAGCTTATTGGCAATAATCAATGTGTAGTCCGTCTCGTGAGAAAATCAACATTGTGGTCTCTGCGTAAAGTATCGTCCCGGATCAGCCTAAGCATGCCACACAGGTGTACCCGGATATACACTTTTCGCCTCCTGTGGATTTTCTGTTTCAGGAATCACTACTCTAGCTATCCCCCCCTTAGACGGAATGTGTCGGCCAGATCAGTCTGCGCGGACAGCGCATGCTGATCTGGTCGATACATTACGCAGATGTGTATCGCCGCAGCTGCATTTTGGGGCATGTTTAGAAAAAAATGGTAGGCACGTGCCTACAGTGCTTAAAGGGAGCTACGCCCCTGCAAATAATAGGTGGTCACATCTGAGCAACCATTGAAAACGAGTTTTGAACTGTGTAGGCCTTAATGGGTTGGACAGTGCTTGTTGAGTGCATTTTAAAAGTACTTTGGTATATTATAAAGACTATCTATGCCGTCAAGTATGCGGATGCAGGCGCGTAGCTGACTGTACGCAAAATAAGCAGCTGCGTACACATTGTCTACAGTCCTCAAATTTTAGAAGTTGTAGGGAGCAATGGCCCCAAATAAGTATCTGTGCAGTAACCGGGAAAGGGTTGAAAACTTTTTTTTATACAAGGCGTATAAAATAAATGTTGCATTCTTTTGAATTAATTCATCAAAATTCATCTGTAATGGCGCATGAAACATGTTGGTGACATGGGTAATAAACAGCAGCCTGTATCACGTGGCTCCAACATATGAGTCAACTTCAGCTGTACATGGAGTCTTGCTGGATCTCCGTAAAGGAGTCACATACAGGTATGTGAAAGTGAAGAATGTGGGGTTACAGTTCTAGCATTCCCCTGTCCCCATATATTACAAACTATTTTAGGTAGACCTCCATCTTAGCAAACGCCGTTATTATGATAAAAGCCAAGTAGCAAAGGTAATGCTCTTTTTCAAAGAAATTGCTGACACAGGATGACGCATGATGGACACATATAAACAAATCTGCAGCAGACAACTTTGAAAACATCTGAGGAGCCGCAATTATGGCTCTCTTCGATAGGCGGACATCGAATGCTTTGGCGAGACTCTGCGTGCCCGGTCTCGTCATAGTCATGCACTGTTCGCTTTTGCCATAAGATTCCCTTATACAAGACGTGGCTTTTACTTTGTCAATTTTCTTGCAGTAACAGCAGCAGCTGTCAATCTGAAGCGAAGAATTGTGCTCCAACAATTGGAAAAAAGACAACAGAACAGGATGGTCGACTTCATTCAACCGGCATTCACTAAGTTTAAGGTTCTTAGTGTTGCTTGTCACTCATGTGGTCACGAGTTTGATCATTTTATGAAATCCGTGTAAGTCTTTGGTTTGACCTGGCTTGTGATCGAACCTGCGACCTCCTGCATCCGAAGCGGACGTTCTACCACTACGCCACCGAGGCGGTGAAAAACAAAAACGATTACAATCAAAGCGATTGACTGCAACTAAAATGTGTCATAGAAGCTGAAGTTTCTTAATTTTTACCAATAAACGGTTTTAAATCTGCTCTAACTAGATCAATTAGATAATAAAAACAACACAGGTGCTGACATATTTAACAGATATTAACTTTAAGGTTTAATGCCTCTAGTTATCAAAATTGAACATTTATGAAAATAAAAAAAAATCACATGTTTAGTCAACATATATATCAAGAATACAATGGTCTGAATGAACAAACTGTATGGGGAGGAACGTTTTAAGTTTAGAAATACAACAGAATATTATAATCAGGGCCGTAAACAAAACTTTAAAAAAAAAAACGTGGCCTAGGAAAAAAAATAATTTCCGAGCTTTGATGAATCGATCGGGTCGTTAGACCCGTAAACCAACTTATTAAAAAAGCGTAGCCTATGAGGTTGGGGAAAAGGTATTAAATATCCATTAAATGTGTCTAAAGTTTTGTAATAACGGTAGAAGTATTTTGTATATTGTTGTTAATACTATTCATTGATTCATAACGGTTGTTTTTTCAAACATATTACAGAGTTGTCTTTACAATAATAATGTTGGTTGCTCCCTATTCGATTACGCAATCCCATGGTACAATGCATTTGTGAGAGCATCTCGTCACAATGGCAAGGAGATGATTAAGGGAATTAACTCTGACACTAATGTTAATTGATCGATTCTTAGTACTCTCCCCTGAGTCGTGACCTCTCTCTTACTTTCACTTTCATTTTTTGGGGGAAATCCCAACAAATATGGCGTATGCGAATGTTTTGAAAAAAGACCCCATATAACAACAAACGAATGCACAATATGTCAGTTGCCGTTCAATGACGCCAGGTTGCTGAAATGTGGGCATGAGTTCTGCAAGGACTGTATTGGAAAATGGATCGTGAAATCACCTCGAAATAAAACTCCATCAAGTAATCAAAGCGCCAATGGCACTGTAGTGGCGATCGTATGGAAAATCCTGCAGAGTAACAAGCAGTGTATCGGTGAAGGGCTTGCGATGACTCTGGTGCGGGTAAATTTGAGAATGTATCAACCCTGCATCTTTTGACAGTAGAATAATGTTAGTTTGCAAGAATGTTGTCTTAGTAATTTTTTTTAGTTACGTTCTGAAATTGGTCATGATGTTTTCAAAATTAGGCCATTCCAAAGTTATGAAAAATCTAGTTGGTATTCGATAGACTACCGTTTTAGCTCATTAGAATGGCTATTTGTAATCTAAATTGTTCGGGTAATCACATATTCATCACCAGGTCGCTAGGCCATATTAAGATAAAATATTTTGTACACTTTAGCAATGACTAAATTATCAAGAAAGGAGAGAAAACAGTATCCATTAGTTTGGTGTTTGTTTCAATGATGTCCGATATTAAACAGGTCTGTTCAATTTAGTCCCTTCACATTGCATGATTGAGGGTTGTCAGAGACATATAAACACAGTGTATTTATATGTCTCTGAGGTTGTTAAACTGCTTCGAATAATGTGAGTGCAAAAACAAACACAAAGCATGCTCAAAAAGCACAATTTCACTATTTGCCAAACTGTTCAATTTATAAAAATATAGGCATATATTATAATGCTCGATCTCCAGACTAAATTAGGCTACACTTTCAGCATTGATTGCTAATTGACTCTAGAACGTGCAGACGTGTATACATAACGTGTGTACACACTGACATCGTGTGTCCTTTAAACCTTTGTAAACCAGTCTTATCATCTAGACGCTTTCATATATTTAAACAACTACACAATACAGTGTTTATAATATTGAGCTATTTATAGAACCTTTTGGAATTTCCAGATTTGAGTATCATCAGAGACATATGTACGGAAGCCCTGGAGGGACATTTGTTACTTATTATTTGTTTGTTATAAACTATTACTTATTACTTGTAATTTATAACTTATTTGTTATAACTTATAATTTATAACTTATGCTCACGTACTATTTACGGCGGGAAATCGTGTTGTTCATCGGGTGCATTTGTAAAAAGGTAAGAACTATTTAATTGACTGTGTATGCGATTAATTAATTGAAATAACAAATCTATCATGATTAAATGAGGGTAATATTCTCATTTTCAAGAACCATATTCTACACGAAATACGCATTAAGTTTTCTAATTGTATTTAAAAAGTGTATTCGTTAATGTAATTGGTGTAATCAGCAGCTAATGTGTACTGTCATGCACACACTTGAAAAATAATGTATGAACCTTCAATTAGTCTTTTCCATATACAGAATTGAATAGTTCGTTGTTATTGTTGCATTGAACAATTTTTCAATTCACCCGATATTCAACACCCTTTTAAATGCATTAAAAGTGGTTTTTTCGTGACTCAGGATGCGTGTATATTACGGTTTTCGTATGTAAATGGATCGGGACTGATTTTTGCTAGAATCGGGATTTAAAATGAAGGGGCGGATGTTATAACCCTATAAAGCTGGGGATGTTAAAATTAGAAGAACACTAGTTGTCTGTGTTAATGTACAATACCAATTCTCTGTAAAAGTAGTTCTTCTTTATTTGCAGGCTGCCAATTTAACAATGTTTTTGAGGGCTTTTATTTGGTCTACGTTGGTTGTTTTGCTGTTGGAAATAAAGTCTTCTGGAGCTGTAGTACCCTCTTATTTGCCATTAGAACGACAAAGTGCACTATCGAGACTTCAGCTGTTCACCGAGTACTTTTATGCTGGATTTAAGTACTTTGAAATTGTCCTTCTTTTATGTAGTCGACACAACATCAACATAAGTATTCGACATTTGAAGCGCATATTGAAGACGAACAACTTGCGTCGTCGAAACGATGTGAAAACACCGCTAAAGGACGTGGAAGACCTTATCAGGAAAGAAATTAAACTCAGTGGACAATGTATTGGCTATAGAAGTATGTGGCGACGTTTAATACACGATTATAAAATACAAGTTAAAAGAAATGACGTTATGAGGTTGATAAGAGAAGTTGATCCAGAAGGTGTTTCTTTACGCAAAGCTCATAAGCTGAAGAGAAGACGGTACTGTGTACGTGGTCCTAATTACGTTTGGCCTGTAGACGGATATGACAAACTGAAACCATTTGGTCTATGCATTCATGGATCGATTGACGGATATAGCCGACGAATAATGTGGTTAGAGGTTGGAGCAAGTAACAACAATCCGAAATGTATCGCATATTATTATCTGGAAACAGTCAATAGTATAAAGTGTGCTCCAAGAATTCTCCGAACTGATTGTGGTACTGAAAATTCGTATCTCAGTTTCTTACAACCATTGCTTCGTCGTGGTCACCAAGACTCAATGGCGGGACTCAAAAGTTTCATGTACGGGAAAAGCACTGCGAATCAAAGAATTGAAGCCTGGTGGGGCCACCTAAGACGTCAAGGTATCCACTGGTGGATAATTAAACTTAAAGATTAACGAGATCGTGGTCGATTCAACGCAATTGATCCTGTTCACATAGAATGTGTACGATTTTGTCTCATGGATGTTTTACAAGCAGAATTGGACCGGATAGCACAACATTGGAATTGGCACAATATACGCACGCAAAAGGATAACACCGAGCTTCCATGTGGTAAACCAGATATTTTGTATTACGTTACTGAACTACACGGTGGATATGAAATGCGGAAAACAGTTGATGTTGGTGATTTAAAACTTTGCCAAGAAATGTATACTGCTCCAAAACAAAAATGGTGTGCAGAGTTCTTTGAACTGGCTTACTGCCTTAAACCAGACCTCCAGGTTCCATGTAACGCAGACGATGGTTTCAAGTTATACGAAGAATTGATATCGCTTTATGAACAAGCTTTATAAGATACCTAAAAATGTGACTAAGACATTAAACTGTCCGGAAATGCTATTTACGTGTATTTAAGCCATATAAATTGATAATTCAATTCCAAGGCATCTCATTGTTCGTTTTTTTCCGCCTCATTTGTGCATTGACCCCCGATTGTTTTTATTTCAATGAATGTATATTGTTTTATGGCGCATCGACAGCTAAGGTCATTTAGCAAGCAATTAAATTTAATTATTCATGATCCCTGGGTAAACAAACCAGTACTAGGCTAGAAAATGTGCCTTGCCCAAGGGCTGTTTTTATTTCAAGGATATGCAATGTCTCGGTGCAAGTACTGTTATATTTCCTAAATATTCAGTTGCATGTATCTCAAACAAGCACTTCTCCATTCGAATTAGTTTTCTTAATGACCACTACATACAATTGTATCGCAAAGCGGGACATCCCAATCACAACGTTATTTTGACCTGTGCCTCGAGTGGCATTGACCTTTGAACTCTGACCCTGAAAAATCAATAGACTACATATTTTTAAAGTTGGGGACAAGAATGACAAAGTTTGATAATCAGTGGGTTCTCTAAAGTGAGCAAGACATTCTGAGAATTTCCTCTAGTGACCTTGACTCTTGACCCTGGAACACGTATGCCTACTTTAATTATCCTCAGTAATAAGATGCTCTCTTAATCGTGCTTAAAATATGTTGTATACAGACAGACACAACCACACAGACGCGTGGCATCAATGCTATATCCCCTCCACAAAACATTGCAAAGACATATTTAGAAACATGAGACCCGAAAGTAATCTACTGACTATATTGTGCATATAAATATCAGATAGGCAGTGAACGTTACCAATTTTGGCAGTTTCAAAGGTCACAATCCAGTGGTCACACTCCAGTCATGCATGGTAAAGGAACCAAGCACTTATTGATATCTAACTACTGTATTGTGAAAATTAATTTACCGCATACAAGCGCATACATAAATCGGTCCATTGCACTCAAAAATAGGTAGTCGTGGTACTTTCGTGAATGTTCGTTTAATCCAGTCCAGTATTGTGTCTACCTATTATCGGGTGCAGTGGTCCGAATGATTACGTCAGGATTCCGCGGTCAAATATATTTCACAATATAAGTTAGTTAAACATAGAATATAAATAACTTAAGGTGATATTGTGTTCACAGGCAATCTCATTTAAATATTCAGGAGCATGTGCTATTTTTTGTTCAATGAAATCACACGATACAACCAAATCTCGGTTCTATACACTTGACAATTACCGCTTCTCTATCTCTCTCGTTTATTTATATACATTATCATTCCTGGTTATACCTAACTAGGTTGTAGGCTTCAATTTGACTGAGCGACGCAAGTGTCAATCTGAGACGATCTGTTTGAGGCAGGCATTTTGTTTTATTGGTATTTTACGCCGCTTCCAACATTATTGCAGTTATATCACGGCGACAGTTCACTTATTCATGATCCCTGGGTAAACAAACCAGTACTAGGCTAGAAAATGTGCCTTGCCCAAGGGCACTCCACAATGACCATCGTGCCGCGCCTGGGGATCGAACCCGGGACACCCGGTTTCAAATCGCCGACGCTACAGTTAAGAACAATTGACAAATTTGCCTTTCACGCTCCGCTCTGTTCCGTTCCGTTCCGCTGCGCTCACGTTCCATTCCGCTCATAAAACGTTCACTCATTCATAACATTGTGATTGCCTTTTTTCCGTTCCGCTCAGATTGAGCGAAGCATTCATGTGATTGGATTTTTACGTTCATTATGATTGTTTCGTTCAGAGCGCAAAAATTCCGTTCCGCTCATAAAGCGTTCCAACTTTGTTCCAATCACGTTCCGCTCAGATTGTCAATTTGTCAATTTCATGATGTTCTTAAGTGTAAGACGTCTTGAAATTGACAAATGTACCGTTCACGCTCCGCTCCGCTCTCGTTCCATTCCGCTCATAAAGCGTTCACTCATTCATAACATTGTGATTGCTTTTTTCCGTTCCGCTCAGATTGAGCGAAGCATTCATGTGATATGATTTTTTCATTCATTATGATTGTTTCGTTCAGAGCGCAAAATTCCGTTCCGCTCATAAAGCGTTCCAATTTCGTTCCAATCACGTTCCGCTCAGTTTGTCAATTTCATGATGTTCTTAACTGTAACCCAGATCTATATATACCAGCGAGCGAAGTTTAGGTCTGGTTGTAATGAGATTGGTTCACAGACTTAATTGAAGGATTTTTCCAATTTTGAAGGACGAAAATCCAGTCATGCATTGGTACGTTTGCGAAAGGATCCGAACTTTCATTAATATTTAAGTACCAAGTTGGATAAACACTAACAACTTAAGACTAGATTTGCTCTAGTGCCTAGTTTTAACACCACATGAACCAGTTTCAAATTTGGTACTAGATTGAATAGAGACAAACATTCTGTTCAACTTTCATGAAGATCAGATAAAAAAAGAGTGGCATTTAAAGTGTCCACATTTGTTTTTCTGATAGTGCCATTGTGACCAAATATGCCATAGTGATCTATATTGTTTTTTACCTGATATGACCCATCTTACGACATTGACTAGATATCATCAAGACAAACATTCTGACAAAGTTTCAACTTGCTCATTGTAAAAATGCGGCCTCCGGAGATTGAGAAATATTTTCCAATATGACCCATATTTGAACTTGACCTAGATATAATTCAGACACACATCCTGACAAAATTTCATGAAGTTCGGATGCAAAATGTAGCCTGGAGAGTGTTAACAAGGGCAATTGTTGACGACCCACGACGGACAGACGCCGGAAAAAATATGATCACACTAGCTCACCTTGCACTTCGTGCACAGGTAAGCTAAAAATAAAATGTTTAAACTCAAAGGAAACTAAATTATCAAGCATTTATTTTAACAAATAATTGAACTGCTTACAAAAGGTAACAAGAGGACCATGCTGGTCTCATATCGCTTACCTTATTTAAAAGAACTTAAATGGTTTTCAAGTTTTCAACATATATACATATAAGGAAAACAAGCCTAGGGCCGCCATGTTCTTCTACGGATTATGATCACACTAGCTCACCTTGCACTTCGTGCACAGGTAGGCTAAAAATAAAATGTTTAAACTCAAAGGAAACTAAATTATCAAGCATTTATTTTAACAAATAATTGAACTGCTTACAAAAGGTAACAAGAGGACCATGCTGGTCTCATATCGCTTACCTTATTTAAAAGAACTTAAATGGTTTTCAAGTTTTCAACATATATACATATAAGGAAAACAAGCCTAGGGCCGCCATGTTCTTCTACGGATTAGAAGAATTTCGTTAATCTTGGTAGAGTGTCACCCAAGAAACCTTTGTTGCAAATTATTTTAAAATATGGCTAGTACTTTTGGACAAGAACACTTTTAAAGTTTCAACTGTATACATAATCCGAAAACCGAGCCCCCGCCCCCTGGTGGCCATTTTTAACAACTTGGAATAGTTTTAACAATCTTGGAATATGGTCATCCAAGGAACATTCGTGCTTACTTTTTAAATCAGGCCAGTACGATAGGACAAAAATATGTTTCAAGGTGTTCCTTTCTGTTGCCATGGCAATCAAAGTTTTACATAAAATTCAAATTATTTGAACAATTCTGAAAGAAGACTACCTAAGGATCATTCCTGTGGAATTATTTTAAAATTGTACAATTGGTTTAGAAGTAGAAATATTTTTAAGTTGTTTGAAGGATAATGTGAACAGACAGACAACGATGTTGGAAGGTGAGTGATCACAATAGCGTACCTCACACTTGGTGCCCAGGTGAGCTCAAAACACTAACAGAGTATTGTTATTTACATAGCACTAGCTTTGATTATTCATGACAGAAGAACAAAAGCACCATGATGGTTCTATATTGTTCACCTAATTTTAACAGAACTTCAGTAGAAGTCACACACCTTTATATAGAAACAGTATGCAGTACTGTACCTGGCAAGTCTCATATTTGCCTGATGCAGTAAAATGATGCGAGTTAATGGCATGACAAAAGTTTTTACAGATGAACATTTATGTTTGTCAATGGATCAGAATAATCTGAACAATCTTGGTAGGGGATCACCCAAAGAACATTGGTGTAAAATAGTTTCAAACTGAGCCCTGCTTTTTAACAGATCGGATTATTTTTAACAATATTGGTAGAAGGTCAACCAAGGAGCATCTGTGAAAAATGCATTTCCAAAAGATGTTTCAATGTTTTCCTTACTATTGCTGTTGTTTGGACAAGACGATTTTTGCATTGAATTAAACGTTTTGAACAATTTCGAAAAATAACGAAATAAGGAGCATTAATGTGACACTATTTTAAAAATTGTCAATTGGTTTAGGAGAAGTTCTTTAAAGTAAAATGTGAACAGATGGACAAACAGACGGACAAACAGTGTGTGATCACAGTAGCTCATCCTGCACTTCGTGCTCAGGTGAGCTAAAAAGAATTAAGCTATTGACCTGTATCATGAATATTTATGTCTTCTTGCACATAACTGAACAATATACATGCAAATACACAGCAAATATTAAATAGTAGGATAACTTCAATATTGTCTGTGCAAGCATTATCGTGGTTCCTACACAGATGAGAAAAAATAAGATATGTTTGCAAAACAGGTATGACTTCAAATGGAGGCCAATTACTTCATTGCTTAACCCTTTCCCACATACAACAAATCTGCAGCAGACGACTTTAAAAACATCTAGATAAAAAGTCTGCACAAACTGAATGTATAACTGTTAAATAGAATTCATTGTGGCAAAAGGAGAAATTGCCCATAAAGAGCAATTTCTCCTTCTGCCACAATGTTTATAAAAAGTCAGAGGCGTCAGAAACCGTCTGTATGTGAGAAAGGGTTAACCTCGACATTCAAGGTCACAGTGAAAAATGTCTTGTTACACAACAGCAAATAACAAATTGTATCTTCTGAATGTTAGGTATTCTACATAAGTTGGAAAATTACACTGCCACAGTATCAAGGCACTTTGAGTAAAACCCTAACTGTCATTGTTCATTAAATCCTTTGTTGTATTTCAACTTTCTGATATACAAGCTATTTGTATGAGGCAACTTTGTATCAGTTTTGAGTACACATGGAACTGGTAGGACCCAGCAGTATCCGATTTTAATACTGGTACCGCTTAAAAATACTGACAATGTCTATCAAAATTCAGTCTTATGGCTATTGTTCAAACACTTTAACTATCTTCAATGCATCTGGTCTTTCAACAGGTCGGTAACTAAGACCTTTATCTAAGACACTGTAAATCGCTGCATTCACTTTACTAGCAAGTCCTTGTAAACCATCTGGCTGGGCTTCAAGTCTCATTCTCTCTATCGTGTACTGCACAGGGTCTGCATCTTGGTGAATGGGATAATCCCAAATAGGTGTTTCACAAAACACTTCCACCAAAGTGCAACAAAGGGCCCATACATCAGTCTTCGGATTTCCACTGTTCTGTTGTAACAAAACCTCTGGAGCTTGATATGCTGGGGTTCCCGGCTGTGCTGAACCTCCTGCCAATGTAGTCATTATGGTATTCATAGTCTTTAACTTACTGAGTCCCATATCACAAAGTTTTACAACACGAAAATCATTAGACACCATTATATTGTCAGGTTTAATGTCCCTATGAATGATAACTGGACGTTGGCAATGTAGATAAGCGACTGATTGCGATACTTTCTTTGAAATATCCAATTTGGTAAGCCTACTTAAACTTTCACGTTCATCACCGAAAAGCATGTCGTCCAACGTATCACCAACAATAAGTTCCGAAACTAAGTACAATCTGTCCAGCTTTGTGGCATATGCCATTAATAAAACAATATTGGGATGCCTTACTCTACTGTGTAATTCAAGCTCTCTTTCAATAATTGGCTGTGAAATTTTCATGCGTCTAACAACAATCTCTTTCACCGCAACTGATGTTCCTAACCAGTCTGCTTTATACACTATACCAAATGCACCTCTACCAATCTCTTCTCCAATCTTTATGTCTAAAATATTTATTTTGGGCACAGATACTGATGAAAAGGATAGGTCTGACACAAAAGGCTGAGTTTCCTGTGGCGGTTGTGACGGAACACTTACTAACTGGGACTGCGATACAGTACGTTCTTGTTGCAACTGTGACGGAACACAGAATAACTGGGATTGTGATACAGTACTTTTCTGTGACGACTGTGACGGAACACTGAGAAGACGGGGCTGTTCTACAGTACTCTGCTGAGGTGTTTGTGACCGAACACTGACTAAACATGACTTGACTACAGATTTTTTCTGTGGCAAAGGTGACGGAACACTGACTAGATGGGACTGTTCTACAGTACTCTCCTGTAGCGACTGTGACGGAACACCGAATAGATTAGGCTGTTGTTCAGCACTCTCCTGTGGCAACTGTGACGGAACACCGAGTAGCTGGGATTGTCGAATACTGACAAGATGGGACTGTTCTACAGCACGCAGCTGTTGCGTTTGCGAAGGAACACTGACTATATGGGTCTGTTGTACAGTCTTTTCCTGTGGCGACTGTGATAGAACACTTATACGACGGGGCTGTTCTATAATACTTTCCTGTGGCAACTGTGATGGAACACCGACTATATGGGACTGTTCTACAGCAATCTCCTGTGGCAACTGTGAGGGAACACTGAGTAGCTGGGACTGTCGAATACTGACTAGATGGGACTGTTCTACACCACTACATTCATGATATTGTGGTGACTGTGACGGAACACTGACGTGATGAGACTGTGATACATTATTTTCCAGTTGTTGTTGTGTCAGAACACTCACTAGCTGGGACTCTACTTCAAGACTTTCATGTTGCGCGTCTGAGGGAAACATTAATAGTTGGGAGTGCTCTGTAATCCTGTCCTGTTGGTCAGAAACACTGACAGACACTCCCAAAGACCTAACAAGTAGGCTGTCACTACAAACTATTTCGGCAGTATAAACCCCAGGTTCTTGAATTCGCAGAAGACAGTGATCGAGTCCACTGTCAACAAGGTCATCACCTCTATACCATCTGTACATAAATGACTGGTTGTGGTACAGAGTTAGTGCTCCCAACAGAAGATGCTCACTGTCATCTGCCTCCGTGCCATGTATTTCATCTGGTCCATGTACAATAACTAAGTCATTTTTCGAACTGTTAATTGTTTCAGTAAAAATGTAATTACTTTCAATTTCTACTAAGTACTGTTTATTATTTTTTGACACTCCTCTCACTGTAAACCCATCTTCAAAAACATTCATATATTTCATTGTTGCTGGCCAAGGAAATGCAGGTTTCGTATGATTTGCAGTATAAGGCACTGGATGTACTTGAATACAATGATGGTTTTACTTTGCCATATACAATATCAAGTGTTCCAACTTGTTGACCATTAACCAAGAACAATTTCTTTTTGATTGTTTTTATCTGCGACACTTCAACTGTATCGGAATCAGCTGCACTGTCATTTACATGATATATGTCTGTAGACTCTGTACTGTTAAATGACGATTCATTTAAACTTTCAGTTTGAGTTCGCAGATACAGGTGGCATTGGGAGGGATACATTCCATATGCTTTTAAGTAATCACTGTAAGAGCAAAGGTCGCCATTAGTATATGTGAATTCAACAATCGTTTCACCCGATAGATTAACGAGGCAAGCTGACATTGTCTCCAACTTTCCGAAATAACTGTTGCCATCTTTAAAGAAAAATTTCTTTGCCTGTTTAATTATATCCTCAACTGTTATATCCTCACTAGCTTTACATGTTATGGTTCGTGTACCACCACCTTTGGCACTAGTAACTACGCGAAATGAATTTCTACTGTAGTGTTGCCACCCAACATACACTTTGTATTCTGACCGTCTTCCTCTGCCGCGGCCACTTCTGTTATTATAAGGTGCAGTGTTGCCCTGTAAATAAAAAAACGAAATAGTAAAGCGTTGTAAAGATTTAAAAGTTAAATGACACTAGGTCAGTTAATTAAGTTTAGCAGCAACATGTGTCACAAGACTTTTGGGATATATTAATCTAATTTAAATCGGACCAAAATACGCTGTCCAATTGACTTTAAACACTTAAATACTCATTAGCACGTGCTCCGTTTATTTGTCGAATGAAATGGCTCGATACAACAAACGCAGAAATCCATTAAATAATATTAAGAGATATATCCTCAACAATCTAAAATTTATGATGGAATTTGGACCAGACTATATACATAATGTTTCTTGCTTGTTATGGCATTGTAAGTTATTACTTATTACTTAATATTTATTACTTATGATTTATTACTTATGATTTATTACTTATGATTTATTACTTATAAGTTATTACTTAATAGTTATTACTTAATAGTTATTACTTAATAGTTATTACTTAATAGTTATTACTTAATAGTTATTACAACTTAATATTTATAACTTAATATTTATAACTTAATATTTATTACTTAATATTTATTACTTAATATTTATTACTTAATATTTATTACTTATTACTTAAAATTTATAACTTATTACTTAAAATTTATAACTTATTACTTAATATTTATTACTTATTACTTAATATTTATTACTTAATATTTATTAATAACTATTTATAACTTTCAATTTCATTTGACAATAATGCAAAACATGTGACGCTCCATTGCCATAAGGAGAAATAACCCTACCTTGATACAATATTTGTGTGTGAATCTGTGCATAAATATATATATCAACAAAAGATAACTTGGCCCTTCCCCTGTTGGCCATTTTTTTTACCAATCAACATGGTTTCGAGGAACATTTCTTCTAAATTATTTGTAAATCAGACAACCAGTATATTCAGGGATTCATTTTACTATAGCCATTTAAGGGAAAAGGCTGCTTCCTGGCGGCTTATTTTTCAACAGATTGGAATAATTTAAACTATCTCGGAAGAGGTTCACCCAAGGAACATTTGTGCTAAATAATTTTCAAATTGGGCCACTTCTTTTGGTCAAGAAGACTTTTAAAGCTTTGGAATATTTTCCTCTTTCTGATGCCGCAGCAACCAAAGTTTTACTTGGAATTGAATTATTTGAACAATATTTGATGAAGGTCAGCTAGGGACTATTCCTGTGAAATTATTTTGAAATTGGACAAGTAGAGAAACAGATTTGAAAAGATGCCGGACGTTGGGTGATCACAATAGCTCAGGTTTGCTAAAAATGACAAGGCTAGCTAGCTCCAGTCCATGGAGGCCATAGTTTAACCAATCTCAATACCTTGAGCAATTTTACAAACAAAGGAACATGTCTATCAAATTATCATGAAAATAGACAAGCAGACAAGCAGATTAAGAGGAAAACAAGAGGGCCATGATGGTACTCTATCGCACACCTGATTTGATAGAACTTCAATAGTTTTCAAAGTTTTTACTCTATAATTATAAGGAAAACATGCAACGCCCCCTGGTGGCCATCAGAATAATTTGAATAACCTTGGTAGAGGGTCACCCTAGGAACATTTGAGGAGAAGATTTGTAAAGTGTTCACTATAGCCATATAAGGCAAAACAACCCCACCCCCTGGCGGCGATCTTTCTTTATAAATCAACATGGCTTGAAGGAATCTGATAAGAAGGTCACCCAATGAACATTTCTACTAACCATTGTAGGTAGAGAAGAATTTTAAAGTTTTTCTTCCGGTTGCCATGGATCCAACACATTTGAAGGGATTTAACGGAGGACATTGAGAGGATGCTAACTATGAAGTTTCATCCTAATTGGCCCAGTGGTTACAGAGGAGAAGCGAAAAGTTAATGCATGCACGCGCAACGGACAATTCACAATGACATAAGCTGGACTGGCTTTCAGCCAGTGGAGCCAACAATTTGGCATTTTCCACTTTTATGATGCCGCAGCATCCAAAGTTCACCATATAATTTAAAATCTATGAACAAAGGATCATAAAAGGAACATTCCTGAGAAGTTTGATTGGTTGATTGTGGTTTAACTGGCTTTCTCATGTATACCAGTACTCACCACTGGTATACATTCCAAGTAACTGGCTGCTTTTCCACATAGACTGTTATAAGCCCATTAGTCAAAGACGAATGACCCATGTCACAGTGACTTTTGTCAAACGTTAGAAATAATGTTGGCCGAGCTGGGAATCAAACTCACAACCCCTGGATTGACAGCCCGCGTCGCTACCGACTGCGCTACCGGAGCTTTGTTTGGTTGAAATTGGTCCAGTGGTTTAATATTTGATGTCGTTTAAAGCTAAAAGTTAACGACAGACAGAGTGACCAGAATAAATCACCTTGAGGGCCTACGGCTCAGGTGATCTAAAAATGGAAACTCAGTAACATTAAAAAAGGATGAAAAATACCTTAAACATGGCTCGCCTCTCTGGTTTTTTACTAGCCTCTATGCTTCTTACTAATGCTTGAATGTTTTTTTTCCTCTCTACATGTTCCTGCAAAAACAGATAGTATCCTTAAGTTAATGTCCACAACTAGATAGCTGCATCGATCATCAAACAAACTTAGTGAGGCTAGAAGATTAATCAAGAGGCCCAAGAGGGCCAGTATTGCTCCACTGCTATTAGCCAAAAATGAAGCCCGCCCCCTGGTGGCCATGACTTTTACCAATCATCACACAACAAAATAGCTCGTCTAAATAAAACCCACCATCGCAGAATCACGAGGACACTCTTATCTACTTCTGGTTTTGTGTGTGTTTCTTTACTTCCATTTAATTACGAATAAATCCATTGTTTAACAGTTAGAAGAAGGACTAAATACATATGTATACGTTATACATAAAACAACATTAAAATCAATGACTGTCACAGTTACTATCAACTGTCACACTTCTACAGTCAATTCTTTAAAGACAGTGTGCTTCACATGTGAATTCATAGATATTAGTGTGACTACCAACGATAGCAAAGTGAACACGGAACAACCTGATCAGACTGGACAGGCTTATATGAACACCGGCTGGACACAGAGTCATGAAGGTCATTTGTGTATGGTGTTGCTTGTTCGGGCGCCCAGAGACAAGTCTTAGATAACTTATTTATAGAAAGTTTACTTAGATTCATTTGACATGGACCCATTTTCAGACATATTTAGACTTTAACAGCAAATGGCTTAACATTTGATAGCATCGTGACAAAAGGAGAGATTGATACAACCTCGCATCATAGTATTCATGATATTTTCATTTGAAAAGGTTATCGAAATTTGGCCAGGAAATGCGTCAAACCAGATATTTTAACGTGACCGTGTACGATAAGCGAAAGAGAAATGTTGCGATCACTTTATGACTAAAGATCAGCAGAGGTCAAATACAATTAATTAAACACTAGATATTTTAATAGTCCAGAACGTTACAGGCAACATGTACCATGTAGACATATCGTGTGATGCCCTTAAAAGCGTTAACTATAGAAAATATGCATGCAAACCTCGTCTGGCTTTCTATTATCTTCACTCATTGCTGTCATTGCTGCCTCTACTCCCGCTAAAAACACAGGAATGACATGAAATTACCATTTTTAACTAATAAATAATAAGTTATAATTTATAAGTTATAAATTATAAGTAATAATTTATAACAAACAAATAATAAGTAACAAATGTCCCTCCAGGGCTTCCGTACATATGTCTCTGGTATCATCAACAGTTATTCGCAAGGCAGATAGAACGCGCAATGATATTTATTATCTGTCCAATCATGACGAAGATAATATTTACATATTTTAACTCTATGTAGTAAAGTCTCGATAAAACTCAAATATTAGTAACAATCCAGTACCAAAGTAGCACTGACATAATTATTATTAATCACGTCTCTGAATCAATGATGGAACTATAACGGATGTGAGTAAATTAGTTTGCAGTAAGGAAAAAAAATATCAACCGATTGTTCAAAACCGACTATGTAAATATTTTCCGTTGTTGTTGTTGTTTCTGTTAGCATTGTGGCGATTGTCAAACCAATCGCCACAAAAATGGAATCGATTGTCCTGTGTGTAGACAGGTTACGGAACCACCGAGCAAGGGAACATATTCCGATAACTGGGCGAGTCTACTTCCTTGCAGTGAACACGAACATGTCAATGCTGAAGACGAAAACGGCACGTCAGAAACGAAGAGCCCAGTCGGATGTGATCCATGCATGTCGACCAATAAGAAGATAAGCGCCACGGTTTTCTGTTCCGTTTGTCAGGAATATCTATGCTTGGAGTGTCACTCAATTCACAAGAAACTAAAGATGAGCAGAGATCACCCCATTCTTCATATGGGCGTTGGAACAGAAGCCTCGCTGGAGATAACCGAGTTGAACAATCTCCTACACTGTCCTCAACATAGAGATAAGGAGTTTGAGTTTTATTGTAAAGACCATGATGAGCTTGTTTGTTCAATATGTGCAGTTCTGGAGCATAAGCACTGTAATGTGACTGTTGAGATAGAGACGGATGAACAACTTACTTCAAAGTCGGTGTCTTCTTTTATCACGATTGAAAATACAAAATCCCTCAAGAATCATGTGATTGGCGTAATTAACATTCAAAGGCAATATGAACATTTGTTACAAAAAGATATGACTGATCTTCCTATTAATCTTAAGCGATTTCGTGAAATGGTCAACAAGAAAAAAGACAAATTTGAAGAAAATGTAATGCAGGATGGAAGAAGAAGGCATGCAGCTCTTGAGAAGGAAATCCAACTGAAGAAATGTAAGTGTGAAGGAATAGTCAATAGATTAGATGCTCATTTGAAAATTGCAGAAAACCATCAACATCTAAATACATCTTCTCCAAAACATTTTATCTTAACCAGAGCAATAAAGATGGAGCATGAACTAATCAGATCAGACCTATATGTTGAAGGAAATGAGTGCCTGCCAATTGAATTCAAGCAATTGAAATTCCAAGTGAAAGCGGAATTTACAAAGTTTCTAAATTCTGATATCATCATGGGAGGCTTAAAAGATATTGTTCGAGAAGTGGGTGATGTTCCTGTTCTACATAAGGAAACCAAAAGTCTGAAAGATTATAGTATAGTCCATGTTCAAGCTCTGCGACACAATATGAGAACAAGAAAGAACCATAAAGCAATTAACTGCCAATTTGTTGATGATGCTCACCTTGCCATAGCAGACACAGCAAAGGTGTTACATATGATAGATATTGCAGATGCAGAAAACAAAACACAGGTTAGACTAAGGTATAAGCCTTGGGGAATGGCAATCTTTCAGCAGGAGAAATTGCTTGCTCTGTCACATCCAAATGACAAAAGAATCAGTATTTACAGCATGAATGAAAATTACAGTATTTCAGAAGAAATCAAAACAAAATATGAATGTTATGGACTTGCAACATGCAATGGTGATATTGTTGTTAGTCTATGTGAACATTTAGACCAATGGTGTTTGACCAGAATGGACATCCAAGGCAAGATTAAGCAAACATTGAACAAAGATGCCAAAGGAAGAGTATTTAAATCACTTTGGTACTTTGCACTGGATGATAACAGTATTTACCAATCCTGTGGAGACACCGACCAACTGTACAAGTTTGATTTGGATAGTGGGACCCCTAATTTCCAGTACAAGCATGACCAACTCTTTGGACCAGGTGGCATTGCATTTGACATGGCCAAGAACGTGTTCGTTTGTGGGATGACCTCCAAGAATGTCCATTTGATCACCAATGATGGCATACTTATGAAAATCTTCTCGCCAACACATTGTTCTGTCCCCTTGGTTATATCTTGCAGTTTGAATGGGGGTTATCTTGTTATAACAGATAATCAGACTGACTCTGGGCCACACCTCTACCAGTTACAGATTGATCAGTGAGGGAAATACATAAATGAAATGAGCCCCATGCTCGATGCTTTGGATTATGAGGTGTGATCGTCTTGTCACAAACACTTGTTCACACCCTATAAGCTTTCTCATTTACCTCTATAGAAATGGTTAACAATTGTTCTGTATGACTTTAATTGGGGGCTATTGGTGTACAGAGATTACTGTCTTTAATTAGACTTGATCATAATTATAACCCTTGTTATCCCTTGCAAAGGCTGATAGGAAATTGAATCAACACATAGGGAAAATTATGTTGCAGTAGTTATATATGGCTTTGTATCGTCTACTCGGTGAGAGGGAAAATGACATCTCTCTCGACTGTCAATCTATTAACGAGATATCATTTTTTCCACGCGCATCACAATAAGCTTCAAAACTACATATTGCTACTGCTAAATAATATTCCATATGTATTTAATATTTTTAACTCTTTCCCTCATATAGACGCTTTCTGACGCCTCTGCAGCAGACGGCTTTTTGAAAACATATTGACAAAAGAAGAAATTGCTCAAAACGAGCAGAATTGTCGTATGAGGGAAAGGGTTAAGCATCAAAATCTACTGTTGATTTATTGTAATAATTATTAGATTATATTGTTGTGTAATGAGAAACCAGGTAGAAATTGACCAACTATCTACATGTATATATACCGGTATATTTTGTGGCTAGATGTTTTGCAAAACTGACTCTGTATCTCTGGGTGTGGGTAAGGAGAAACGATAACTGTCTTTACCTCCACACTCTCAGTTTTCAGTCAGTTACCAGTGCTTCTGGTGCTTTTATCTTGACACAAGTGAGTCCATAGTTTTGCTAAACCCACAACTGTGACCACCAAAAAGGGACCATTTTTAGTTTGTCTATCTTTTGAAGTAAAGAAATTGGGGTATTGCGGTACCCTTGACGTCGCCAAACTATAATCTTACCTCATAACTCAAAAACGTTCAACATTTTCAAATGAAATTTGGTACACATGTTCCTAGGATCAGTAACCATGTACACACAAAGTCACTTAACTCTGGCTTTAATAATTGTTCAGACATGCCCTTTTTTTCGACTTAGAAAAAAGCAGCCGAGCGTTGGCGTTCCCTTGCGGCGCTCTTCTTTAACTTTTTGGGATGAGAGTGTCAGGAACGGAAACAGCAACCTGTGACCTAGGCGAACAATCTACCACTTACTACACCAACGAGGCGTTCATCAACAGTTATATGATTATCTTAAGTATTTGACCTTGAAATTAATAGAGATGTGAAAGCAAGCTGATTGCAGCTAGTTTTCACTCAGTAGTCATTATACCTTTTTGCTCTTGTAGACACATTCTAACGCCTGTAGCAGACGACTTTAAAAAACATTGTGACAAAAGGAGCAATTTCTCCTTTTGCCACAAAGTTTTGAACTCTTTTCAGTAATTATACCTTCATTTTCAGAGATTTTCCATAATTTTTTCTAGATGATTTCAAAGTCGTCTGCTGCGTATGTAGGGAAAGGGTTATGTGCCGTATAAGGGTCTTAGGTTGGAGTATGCAATAATTTGGGCAATGCACTATAGCAGGGATCAGCTGGTCTTATTAGATTCTTACCATAAACTTTTTTATCTTTATCTGTGATAATGCAAACTATTGTTAACCCTTTCTCACAGTCATATTGTATTTGTTTCTTTTGTTGTAGTCATTGTGTTTATTGTCTGATTTTTTTTTAATAGTCATAATTTATTTTATCTTTGCTTCTCGTAAAGGGATTACGTTTTGTAAATTGTGCATACTTATTGTAATTTACTATAGGCAAATGTGTTTGAATGTAATGAAAAGGTGTTGTATTTTTAACCCTTTCCCACATACAACAAATCTGCGGTAGATGACTTTGAAATCTTCTGGCGGGGAAATATGGAAAATAGAGTTGAAAATATTGTGGCAGAAGGAGGAATTGCTTGTTTTGAGCAATTTCTTCTTTTGCCACAATGTTTTCAAAAAGTCGTCTGCTGCAGAGGTGAAAGAAAGCGTCTATATGTGGAAAAAGATTAAAAGCTAGCTTGGCTGCTCTTTCTTACACTTGTCATTTAATCCTTTCTCTCATATAGACACTTTCTGTCGCCTCTACAGCAGACAACTTTTGAAATCATTGTGACAAAAGAAAAATTTGATCATGATGCTCAATTTCTCATTTTACCACAATGATTTCAATGCTTTGATAATAATACTTTTCTTTTTATAAATTTTCCATACTTTTGCCAATATGTTTTCATAGTTGCCGCTGTATAATTTGTCTTATATAAGAAAGGGTTAATTTAACATGATAGTAGATTCAACATGTGGATTGTTTGTATTTTTTGTAGTAATAATTGTAAAATTTAATATCCTTTAAAACCCTTTCCTTCACACAGACACTTTCTGAAGCCTTTGCAGCAGATGACTTTTTAAAACATTGTGGCAGAAGGAGAAATTGCTCATTATGAGCAATTTTTCCTTTTGCCAAAATGCTTTCAACTTTATTCAATAATTTTTCTGTCACTTATTGAGATTTTCCATATTTTGGTGTAGATGTTTACACACTCATCTGCTGCAGATTTCTTGTTTACAAGTGGGAAAGGGTTTAAATTGAAAATAAGCCATACTTTATGGTTTATTGTTACTCAAATTTTTAACAGTGTGAAAAGTAGAGCCTCCTAGTACTTTTAAGGCTCATTTTAATGAGAAATTTATACTGATTTCAAAAATGAATTTTTATGCATGACAACATTCATGTTTTGCAGAGTTGACCTTGACTTGCTTTAACCCTTTCCCTCATAAAGACACTTTCTGACGCATCTGCAGCAGACAGCTTTTTGAAAACATTGTGACAAAAGAAGAAATTGCTCAAAACAAGCAATTTCTCCTTTTGACACAATGTTTTCCACTTTTAGTCATAGGTTATCCATTCAATTAATAGAGATTTTCTATTTTTTGACAAAATATGTTCAAAGTCGTCTGCTGCAGAATTGTCGTATGAGGGAAAGGGTTAAGGAAATCTGTGACAGTTCTTTAACCTTTTCCAGTAAACAACAATTCTGCAGTAGACCACTTTGAAATTGTACTCACAAAAAATATGGAAAATACCCTTACCCACATGCATACCGATGGTTCTGATGCCTCCGAAAACTTTGAAGACATCTAGGCAAAATATAGAAAATATTTATGAACGATAATCTATATAATTAACCCTTTCCCTCATATCGATGCGTTCTGATGCCTCTGACAACTTTGAAGACATTTTCGGCAAAATATAGAAAATATTTATGAACGAAAATGTATATATAATTAATGAATAAAGTTGAAACATTGTGGCCAAAGAAGAAATTGTTACGCCTTTTGTCACAATGTTTTCATTAGGTGAATGCTGCAAAGGCGTCATATGTCGTCTGTATCATGGAAAGGGTTAACCCTTTCCCTCATATAGACGCTTTCTGACGCCTCTGTGTAGCAGATGGCTTTTTGAAAACATAGTGACTTAAGAAGAAATTGCACATAACGTGCAATTTCTCCTTTTGCCACAATGTTTTCCACTTTTCGTCATAGGTTATCCATTCAACTATGGAGTTTTTCTATAGTGACTTAAGAAGAAATTGCACATAACGTGCAATTTCTCCTTTTTCCACAATGTTTTCCACTTTTCGTCATAGGTTATCCATTCAACTATGGAGTTTTTCTATGCTTTGACAAAATAAGTTGAATGTCGTCTGCTGCAGAATTGTTGTATGAGGGAAAGGGTTAATGAATAAAATTGAAACATTGTGGCCAAAGAAGAAATTGTTACGCCTTTTGTCACAATGTTTTCATTAGTTGAATGCTGCAAAAGCATCATGTTTTCTGTATCATGAAAATGGTTAACCCTTTTCCCCCATACGACAATTCTGCAGCAGACGACTTTGAACATATTTTGTCAAAAAATAGAAAATCTCAATATTTAAAAGGATAACCTATGAAAATATTGTGGCAAAAGGAGGAATTGCACGTTTTGTGCAATTTCTTCTTTTGTCACTATGTTTTTAAAAAGCCGTCTGCTGCAGAGGCATCAGAAATCGTCTATATGAGGGAAAGGGTTAAAAGAAGGTATAATTGTTGAAGAGAGTTGAAAACATTGTTGCATATGGAAAGAGCAATTCTTCCATTTGCCACAATGTTTTGACACATCTTCTTCTGCAGAGATGGACCGGTAAGTAGGAAAGGGTAAAAATGGGGCGGAGCTTAACTTGGATCATAGGGTTGCTGAAGATGACCACTGACAACTTCGAGGACTTGTCCAATCAAAGATTCTCTTTATCATTTCTAATCAATCAATTAAAATCATGTATTCTGATGTATAAAAGATGCTAAATTCTAAATTAATTAATAATTAATTCTTTATTTTATAATTATAACTTAAAGATATTCACATTTCATTTGGCTTAGATTTTTTTTGAAAAGTAAATTTAATTCTCATACCATGTGCAGTGTATGATTTCTCTGTGATTAGTTTGTATTTGTGACATTTATTTCAAACTTTACCTATTTTTGCATAATTTCCGTTAAGATGTTTAACAACTTAAGTATTTGACATCAAAAACCTAAGCTTGAATATTGGTATTTTGATATAGATCCTTAAATTATACTTTTAATTCGGAATCATTGTAGAAAAGTAAACAAGATTAATAACAGTTAGGTATTTTGTGTTTGGGAAAAGCAGCAGATATATCATCATACAGTTGTCTGTAAACAGCTTTAGTGCAATAAAAGCTTTTTTTGTTTTATTTTAGACTTTATGACTGGTTTATTAGCTCCACTGGCTTAAAGCCAGTTGAGCTTATGTCATGGCGTATTGTCCGTCGTGCGTGCGTGCGTGCGTTAACTTTTTCCTTTAAACGACTTCTTCTCCCTAACCACTTGGCCAATTTGGTTGAAACTTCATAGGAAGCATCCTCTCAATATCCTCTCTTAAATTCCTTCAAATTTTTTTTATCCATATATAATTTTGGTTTCCATGGCAACCATAAGAAAAAAATAGTGAAAACTTAAAAAATCTTCTTCTCCGAAAGTGTCAGGCCGATTTTCAAATAATTTTGTTGAAATGTTCCTTGGGTGACCCTTTATTAGATTCCTTCAAGAAATGTTGATTGGTTGAAAAACATGGCCGCCAGAGGGCGGGGCTTATTTTGCCTTATATAGCTATAGTGAAAACTTAAAAAACCTTCTTCTCCGAAAGTGTTCATCAGATTTTCAAATAATTTTATAGAAATGTTCCTTGGGTGACCCTCTATCAGATTCCTTCAAGCCATGTTGATTGGTAAAAATACATGGCCGCCAGAGGGCGTGGCTATTTTGCCTTATATGGCTAAAGAGAAAACTTAAAATATCCTCTCCTCCGAAAATGTCAGGCCGATTTTCAAATAATTTTGCAGAAACATTCCTTGGGTGACACTCTACAAGATTCCTTTAAGCCATGGTGGTTGGTAAAAAACATGGCCACCAGGGGGGCAGGGCTGTTTGGAGATTTGATTTTTGCCTTATGGCCGTGGAGCGATACTGGCCCTCTTGGGCCTCTTGTTATCCCCTCGGATAATGAAGTTTGCGATGGGGATATAATAACGTAACTGTCCATTCGTTTGTCCGTCCGCATGAGAGAGTACTTGTGGGGTGCGTGTTTTTCCTAAAGCCCACCAACCACCCTTATAAAGACACTTAGATAAATATATATTTTTTATTTTTTATAACAGGTATCTCATTCGCATATTAATGTTATTCATTCCGTAAAAGGGGGTTAATTACGGAATGAATTGTGGGGTGCGTGTTTTTCCTAAAGCCCACCAACCACCCTTATAAAGACACTTCCCCGTTAGATAAATATATATTTTTTATTTTTTATAACAGGTATCTCATTTGCATATTAATGTTATTCATTCCGTAAAAGGGGGTTAATTACGGAATGAATTGCATACTTGTGGGGTGCACCCCACAAGTAAAACACCACAAACGAAATAACCCCACAAGTACTCTCCCATGAGTTCATCCTTCTGTCCGTCCGTAACAACCTTGTGACCACTCTACACTGGACATCCTTCGACTGATCTTAACCAAACTTGGTATACAGTTAGTATATGGCAAGGTCTAGAAGCCTATTTATTTTCAAGGTCATATGTTAAAGGTCAAGGTCAAAACTGGACTGATCCCAAGAGAACTCGATGTGATGATCAAATACCGAGGGGATGCATCCACTTTGCAGCGCCCTTGTCTGGCTGTCTGTGCTTTTATTCAGCATGTATCTCAGAATCATTTGAATGAAAGGACTGTGTCCAGTCTGCTGGAAAAATGCTACAAATGCGTCTGCAGTAGGAAAGGGGTTTATCAGAGACACATATAAGGTGCATTTTGCATGTTCTGAAATCCTTATTTGACCCTATAACTCTATGTTGTACTCAAAAGAATCCTTGCAATGAGACGATTCTTTGTTTACCCACAGAATAGGGTTTCATTGGATAATGATTCTGGGTTCCATTTTCTAATATATTGACATATTTATATTTAATGTTGTTATTTGTATAATAATATAAAGTACAGTACTGGTAGTTCTGATTAAAAATACCATGTAAATCGCAGCTTACAAGGCTTATATGCAGCTGCGTCAATGAAAAAGAGGCGTTTAAATGTGTCTGTATGAGGTAAAGGGTTAAAGTGCTCCGGAAATATCTCGCTAATGACTGCTGCAGCAGTCTTTTTTGAAAATGCTAATATTGCCCATAATGTCCACAAATGTTAAACGTCATTAACCTGCCTTTCCCACAAACAGCCAATCGGCAGCAGACAACTTTGAAATTATGTTCTAATGTTAGAATAGAGTTGTAAACATTGTGACAAAAGGTATAATTGCTCGTTAAGAATATTTTAAAAGTCGACTGCTGCCGAGACGTCAGAAAGGGTTTACAGGTACATGTACATCGATACGTACTGCACGATTCTCATCGCGGAATATTTGTACGGTTAATAATGGACCCAGGATCACAGTATTCCCACCATTATAAATTTTGTATATATATAATTATATAGGTTACAATACACCAAACAAAATCCTTCTTTGTAAACATGTGAATCGACCAGTTTGTCCTCAATTGTCACACTTTATAAGTATATAATTATACTTTCTCATGTAGAACACCGTATATTATTGAAAAGAGTTACCTCTTAGCTTTAAAACAATCCAAAAAAAATGTGGGGGTCATGCATTATATATATGCAAGAAAGAACTCGCCAGGCGAAAATGGTAACCGTCATTTGGACCAATTGGGCCCAGACAAAACCGGTGTTTAGCATTCTCTACTTTCACTTTCAATCAAGGTCAAAATACTAAAAGTGATCAAATCAATCATTTCCAGTGCATCCTATACACATTCACAATGCATTTAAACTCAATGTCATATATTCAATACATTCTGGTGATGGTATACACTCATTTCTACGCAAACAAAGGTTTTTTAGGGACTATAGTAGATCAGCGGATGTATTTAGCGTAATTTGACCTATAGCGATTTCCAACATGTTTGCTTTCGTCTGATGCCGATTTGTTTCTAACGCGAAACCGACCGTCGGAGATTCTGAAATTAGACTTAGAGACAATTACGACCAAATTTCATTCCTGTCCTTTGGTCATAATTGTCCTCCATGCACTTCTAAGATGATTGTGCGACTAGATGGTAAACGGGACAGATCCTGATCAGACTGCCGGGTGGCGCAAGCTCATCTTGACTTTCACTGGTTGCAAAGCATCGAATGTCAGTTTTTATGTGAAGTAGATCACATAAGCTTTTCTTGAGCATAACTCACATTTTCGATAGCTGAAACCTGTGATGACAGCTTTAAAGCACTGGGGGAAAGAATGTGTGATGATACTGGATTCAAACACAAGGTTTCTTACGGAAGTGCCGAGCCCCGGTAGCGACACAGGCTGTCAATCAATGGGTTGTGAGTTCGAATCCCGGCTCAGCCAACTTTCTTTCCGACAATTGACAAAAGTCATTGTGACATGCGTCGTTTGTCTTCCACCAATTGGCTAAGTCTATTTGGAAAAGCAGCCAGTTGCTTGGGAAGATTGATGTGTGGAGTACTGGTGTGAAACAACCAGGAAATGCTTGAGTAGGTGAACTGGCCGCCATGATATAACAGAGAAATTGTTAAAAACGGCGTTAAACCCCAATCAATCAATCATTATGGAAGTATGCATATTTACTGACAAAGCTTAATAAGCTATGCCCTTGGTGTGTTTGGAAACTAAAGAATTCAAGAAAACAAGTGAAAGTTGAAAAATAATTTATGTAATCATTTTAGCAAAAATATTCTGATAATTATATTATGTAATAAATATATAACACCATCATAACAACACAGATGACTTAAGCTTAAATATCATATGTACCAAAAGATCTTCACATAAAGATAGAGCATCATTATCATAACCACATTTAAATATAGCATCACTATCATAACCGCATTTAGATAGAGCATCCATATCATAACCACATTTAGATAGAGCATCCATATCATAACCACATTTAGATAGAGCATCCATATCATAACCACATACAGATAGAGCATCAACATCATAACCACATTTATAATAGAGCATCACTATCATAACCACATTTAGATAGAGCATCCATATCATAACCACATTTAGATAGAGCATCACTATCATAACCACATTTAGATAGAGCATCAACATCATAACCACATTTAGATAGAGCATCACTATCATAACCACATTTAGATAGAGCATCCATATCATAACCACATTTAGATAGAGCATCAATATCATAACCACATTTAGATAGAGCATCACTATCATAACCACATTTAGATAGAGCATCCATATCATAACCACATTTAGATAGAGCATCACTATCATAACCACATTTAGATAGAGCATCCATATCATAACCACATTTAGATAGAGCATCAACATCATAACCACATTTAGATAGAGCATCACTATCATAACCACATTTAGATAGAGCATCCGTATCATAACCACATAAAGATAGAGCATCATTATCTTAACCACATAAAGATAGAGCATCAATATCATAACCACATAAAGATAGATCATCATTATCTTAACCACATAAAGATAGAGCATCATTATCTTAACCACATAAAGATAGAGCATCATTATCATAACCACATAAAGATAGAGCATCAATATCATAACCACATAAAATAGAGCATCAGTATCTTAATCACATAAAGATAGCGCATCATTATCATAACCACATACAGATAGAGCATCATTATCTTAATCACATAAAGATAGAGCATCATTATCATAACCACATAAATATAGAGCATTCATATCTAAACCACAATTAGATAGAGCATCAATATCTTAACCACATAAAAATAGAGCATCCTCAAATAACCACATACTGTTGTTACTAAAGAAGTACTGTATCAAAACACCTTAAATGGGTTTTAAACAAATAGAGCATATCCATTGTAACACAAAAATAGAGCTTACATATATAATACTGAGAACTTCATTAGAAAATGTTTAAAAATATCATTGTCACCATAAAAGCCAAAGTACATTGCCAAAATATAATATTTTGATGATGCACTGAAAAGATTCAATTTAGTAAAAGTATCTAAAACACCTTTAAGAAGTGCAAATCATTGCACAAAAAAATTGCAAAAGCTTAGTGGATCATAATTTTGAAAGGTATTGAATTGAAGGTTTTTAAATATTATAAATTAAATAGAAGTGACTACTTGTCAATAAAAAAAATTGCTATTTAAAGAAAAAATATATTTTGTGTCCTGGATCTATCAGTCAAGCACTGAAATAAAATAAATGAAAAAGATATTTAAGTAAAAATTGAAACAAACATATGAAATCTGAACATACATATTCTATATTGCATTTTCATACTCTTCCAAACTCAAAACATCTGATAAAGAAATTGAAAGAAAATCTGAAAAAAGAAATTAATTAAGCAACAGCTCAGAAAACATTGTAACAAAAGGACAAAGATCTCATAGCAAGCAATTTATCCTCTGTTATGTGAAAGTGTTTTCAAAAGTCAGCTGTTGAATAGTTGCAAAGGCTATAAATATAGCAAACAATCTCAATTTCAAACTGAACACATGACAACTATTTTTCCATAGTTAGTCTGTCAAATAAAGCAAATCTGGATATTTTTGACATCAATTTGCACATCAACTGTATCTTACCGAACATACAGTGTTTATCAGAGGCTTACAGGACGTGTTACAGAACATTCAAGATTCAAATCAGACTGCCTGGATAGACAGCATAATCTGAATCTACACTTGTCACTAGTGTCCTATTGTTGGTTTTCCTGAAGCACTATCCAACTATTCAGATCTATTTGTGTAATTGGAAACTATACCAATAAAATTCAATTGCAGTAAGTAAATATTAGATCAAACTGCAAGGATGCACAACTTGATCCGACTCCTTAACCTTTTCCCTCATATAGACGCTTTCTGACACCTCTGCAGCAGATGGCTTTTTGAAAACATTGTGACAAAAGAAGAAATTGCTCAAAACAAGCAATTTCTCCTTTTGCCACAATGTTTTTCCACTTTTTGTCATAGGTAATCCATTCAATTATAGAGATTTTCTATTTTTTGAGAAAACATGTTTAATCCTTTCCCTCATACAACAATTCTGCAGCAGATGACTTAGAACATATTTTGTCAAAAAATGGAAAATCTCTTTAATTGAATGGATAACCTATGACTAAAAGTGGAAAACATTGTGGCAAAAGGAGAAATTGCTCGTTTTGAGCAATTTCTTCTTTTGTCACTATGTTTTCAAAAAGCAGTCTGCTGCAGAGGCGTCAGAAAGCGTCTATATGAGGGAAAGGGTTAAAGTCGTCTGCTGCAGAATTGTCCAATCAGGGAAAGGGTTTATGATTACACTCTTCTGAATGTTATTGTATATATGTAGATTAGCTCATTTAGAGTCTTTCCATGTGAAAAGATACAAGTTGGATTCAGGAACAGTGTAGATCAAGATCAACTATAATACAGTCTGATCAAGATCTACACTTTTTTAAATGTTACTGAGTACTTACACAGGATTGTAAGAAGCTTTTGACAATTTGTGTTAATCCAGATCAGACTGTGCAAACATACATGCTCCTGGCTGATCTAGACCGAAACTATTCAGAAATGCCAACTTGAACCTTTTGCAATGGAAGGCCGCAGACTTCCCGAAACTCCATCAGAACTTCAGACCTGACTGACAGATTCTTGAAAGGTCTGACTAAAAAAAATTCTTGAAAGTCTGACTAAAATCCTTTCTTGTCAGCCCAAAATGTCTGACACAACAGATAAATTTTCAAATCAGCACTGGAAATTTCATTCATTTTTTTTTTAACCCTTTCCCTCATATAGACGCTTTCTGACGCCACTACCGCAGACGGCTTTTTGAAAACATAGTGACAAAAGTAGAAATTGCTCAGAACGAGCAATTTCTCCTTTTGCCACAATGTTTTCCACTTTTAGTCAAAGGTTATCCATTTAATTATAGAAATTTTCTATTTTTTGACAAAATATGTTCAAAGTCGTCTGCTGCAGAATTGTCGTATGAGGGAAAGGGTTAAACACTTGTTTGTTTAACCCTTTCCCACATACACGAAATCTGCAGCAGACGACATTAAAAATGTCTACTAAACAAGAGGGCCATTCGCTCACCTGAGAATGGGCTATTTAAGACATAACTCTCTCATGCTCAAGCCAAACATGTGGCTTCCAGAGTGTTAACAAGATTTCCCTTAAATTTGGTCTAGTGACCTACTTTTTGACCGGACATGACCCATATTCGAACTTGGCCTAGATATCATCAAGACAAACTTTCCGACAAAGTTTCAACATGCTCAAGCCAAAAATGTGGCTTCCAGAGTGTTAACAAAATTGTCCTTCAATTTGGCCTAGTGACCTAGTTTTTAACCCGACATGACCTATATTCGAACTTGGCCTAGATATCACTATGACAAACATTCTGACAAAGTTTCAACATGCTCAAGCCAAAAATGCGGCTTCAGGAGTGTTAACAAGAGTTTCCTTAAATTTGACCTAGTGACCTAGCTTTTGACCCGACATGACCTATTTTCGAACTTGGCCTAGATATTACTATGACAAACATTCTGACAAAGTTTCAACATGCTCAAGCCAAAAATGCGGCTTCAGGAGTGTTAACAAGATTTTCCTTAAATTTGACCTAGTGACCTAGCTTTTGACCCGACATGACCTATTTTCGAACTTGGCCTATATATCACTAAGACAAACATTCTGACGAAGTTTCAACATGCTCAAGCCAAAAATGCGGCTTCAGGAGTGTTAACAAGATTTTCCTTAAATTTGACCTAGTGACCTAGCTTTTGACCCGACATGACCTATTTTCGAACTTGGCCTAGATATCACTAAGACAAACATTCTGACAAAGTTTCAACATGCTCAAGCCAAAAATGCGGCTTCAGGAGTGTTAACAAGATTTTCCTTAAATTTGACCTAGTGACCTAGCTTTTGACCCGACATGACCTATATTCGAACTTGGCCTAGATATCACTAAGACAAACATTCTGACAAAGATTCAACATGCTCAAGCCAAAAATGCGGCTTCAGGAGTGTTAACAAGAGTTTCCTTAAATTTGACCTAGTGACCTAGCTTTTGACCCGACATGACCTATTTTCGAACTTGGCCTAGATATCACTAAGACAAACATTCTGACAAAGTTTCAACATGCTCAAGCTAAAAATGCGGCTTCAGGAGTGTTAACAAGATTTTCCTTAAATTTGACCTAGTGACCTAGATTTTGACCCCACATGACCCAGTTTCGAACTTGGCCTAGAGTTGATCGAGATATATGTTCTGATAAACTTTTATAAAGATTGGATGCAAAATGTTGCCTCTAGTGAATTAACAAGCAAATGTTGACGACGGACGACGAACGACGGACGACGGACAAAAGGCAATCACAATAACTCACCTTGAGCACTACGTGCTCTGGTGAGCTAAAAATAAATGGAAAATCTCTTATAATTGAAGGTATAATTATGGATAAAAGTTGATTGCTGTTAATAAATCGAAATGACCAAGAATTACTCTCTTCAAATCAAACTTCGATGTTGTAAATTGTTTGGTCTGACAGTTGAGCATGAGGTCTGACAGAAATATTTGGACAGTCAGACCAAATGTCTGACAGGAGTCTCACGAGCTTTGGGAAGTCTGGTTCTAGGGTTTATTTTATCTTTGAAATCACCAGTCTTTCTTACATGTATTTAAATGTGTAAAATTAATAATTTAATATGCAAATATACAAGATAAACAACTTTGACCCTTTCCTGCCTATTGATGCCTCTGCAGAACATGACTTATGAAAACATTGTGAGAAAAGGAAAAAATTGTTTTTTAACAGTTGTCCTCAATTTTCACAACTCTATATACATCATAATCATAATAAAACGTATCAGGTGTTCTTTTTCTCATTAGACAATATTTTCAAAGCAAAAAAGTGCAAACATTATATACCATCAAAAAACATTGGGTTAACCCTTTCCCTCATGCAACAATTCGGCAGCAGACGACTTTGAACATTTTTGTCAAAAAATTGAAAATCTCTATAATTGAATGGATAACCTATGACTAAACGTGGAAAACATTGTGGCAAAAGGAGAAATTGCTCGTTTTGAGCAATTTCTTCTTTTGTCACTATGTTTTCAAAAAGCTGTCTGCTGCAGAGGCATCAGAAAGCGTCTCTATGAAGGAAAGGGTTAAACAATGTGAGAAAATGATACAATCAAGAATGATTATCAAAAATATCAAAGACTAGATGGACTACATGTACATATTCTATAGACTAAATCAGATTTACATTCTGTAACCAAAACATACATTTTGGCCAGCTTTAACAGTAGCCCCTATAGATCTGTCATTATGTAAAGTTGATACAGCCTTTCTCTCATGTAGACATATTTCGAGGTCTCTGAAGCAAACAACTTATGAAAACATTGTGGCAAAAGGAGAAATTGCTCATGATGAGCAATTTCTCCTTTCGTCACGTTTTCAACTCTTTTCAATAATTTCCGTTATAGAGGTTTTAATAATTCTGCCTAGATGTTTTTTCAATTAATAGTGTGGAGCAGAGGGAGTAACAAAAGTGTATGTTTATATCGAGGGCTTGGCGTGAAACGATTGTAACTAATAACCTATTTTGAAAACCCTGGATTAGGGGCAATTTTGACCCCTTTGTAAACAATGCAAATTTAGGTAAATTTACCTAAATTTCCATCGTTTACCAAGAAAAATGATTTAACGCTTATAAAGACTGTATGGCGAGGTGATTAACCTTGGTAACCGTTTCACGCCCAGCCCTCGATTATAGTCTTACATCAAGGCTCCCACTCAATTTTCTACAGTACTTTTTGGATTTTCAAGTAAAAACTTATGTAAATTTTATTAATTCATCGACATATTAGTTAACCCTTTCCCTCATATAGACGCTTTCTGACGCCTCTGCAGCAGACGACTTTTTGAAAACATAGTGACAAAAGCAGAAATTGCTCAAAACGAGCAATTTCTCCTTTTGCCACAATGTTTTCCACTTTTAGTCATAGGAATTATCCATTCAATGAGATTTTCTATTTTTTGACAATATATGTTCAAAGTTGTCTGCTGCAGAATTGTTGCATGAGGGAAAGGGTTAAAAGATGATCAATTTATCAAAATGAAATCTACAATTTAACCCTCATGTTGTGTTTTGTGACTTATAACTTTATTTGGAAAACAAAATGGAATCAAAGAACGGCCTGCACTAATGTGCAGATTTATCTTGGTTTACATTGTCGGCTTCTCTTTAATCCTTTCCCTCATACGACAATTCCGCAGCAGACGACTTTGAACATATTTTGTCAAAAAATAAAAAATCTCTTGACTAAAAGTGGAAAACATTGTGGCAAATGGAGAAATTGCTTGTTTTGAATAATTTCTTCTTTTGTCACTATGTTTTCAAAAGACGTCTGCTGCAGAGACATCAGAAAGCGTCTATATGAGGGAAAGGGTTAAGACATTTATTAAAATGACACTAGAATATTTTCATATTTCTGAGGTTATCCGTCAGCTTGTTTAAATACATTTTTAAGAAAAAGTGGGAAAAAGTGGGAACCTTGTTTACTTTAGAAATACAAAGCATAAAATTGATGAACACCACATTTAAATTACACTTGTAGATACCTTGTTCAACATTCCACTCATTGTTATCCTTGAATATTCTCAAGATTATGCGAGGCTCTAGTCTTCGACGAGCTCTTTTTGATGGAGAAAGAGGATTTGATGGGGCTGCTGGTCGTTTTCTACTGATGAATGATGGAACATATTTGTCTTGTTTAGCTTGCTGTACATTTATTCCAGCTGGTGTCGTCTGTGGAGATGGACCTGAAGAAGTGGGTGTCTTGAAGACCTTTCCAACCTTTGGTACAGTGTCCTGCACTTTCACTACTTTGTGATAATGAATGGCAGATTTTTCTCTGCCAGATTTCCCAATCTGTTGAAACAAATAATATATAAAAATTAAATATAATCATATATTTATCATTATACTGCTGCAGCCGAGCCCCCGTAGCTCAGTCGGTAGCGACGCAGGCTGTCAATCCAGGGGTTGTGAGTTTGAATCCCGGCTCGGCCAACTTTCCTTCCAAGGATTGACAAAAGTAATTGCTACATGCGTCGATCGTCTTCAACCAATGGGCTAAGTCTATGTGGAAAAGCAGGAAATGCAAGAGTAGGTGAACTGGCCGCCGTGATATAACTGAGAAATCGTTAAAAACGGGGTTAAACCCCAATCAATCAATCAATCTTATACAGCAGCTAATTCACTGTCAATATTTCTTGATTACCTTTACTTTTCTGATAAACTACATGATCTCTTGAAATTAAGAATGAATATTCTAGATTTATCAGAGATATCTGTGACATGGAAAACATTTAAATCCCCAATATCATGGGATATAAAATGTATCCTATCAACGGACAACAATATTTTTAAGTTGCTTCCTTATTTAAATATCTTTATAAAACTATAAAATATAATGTTATCTTCTAGACAAAATTTGAAGAATGTTTGTGAGAAAGCATGGGAATATGCACTGCCTACCATGCAAGATATGACTTAAAAACTTCTGCTAACCTGATCTCAAGGAGTAACCCCCAAATCAGGTGCATGTGCTAGGAGTTAACCCTTTCCCTCATACGACAATTCTGCAGCAGACGACTTTGAACATATTTTGTCAAAAATTAACCTTGGAAGATGTTATATAGTCTTGTTCAAATAGCTAAATCAGTTCATTGCATTTCACAGAACTTTACAAGTTTTAAAATCATCTGTCATTAACCCTTTCCATCATACGACAATTCTGTAGCAGACGACTTTGAACATATTTTCTCAAAAAATTAGAAAATCTCTATAATTGAATGGATAACCTATGACTAAAAGTGAAAAACATTGTGGCAAAAGGAGAAGTTGCTCGTTTTGAGCAATTTCTTCTTTTGTCACTCATAATGTTTCCAAAAAGCTGTCTGCTGCAGAGGCATCAGAAAGCGTCTATATGAGGCAAAGGGTTAAAGGGTTTTTTAACACTTCTGGATTTATAGTGTCTATCAGTTTTATAACCGATTTCAGGCTTTACAATTTGTTTTTGTTTGTTTGTTTGGAGTTTAACGCCGCTTTCAACAGCTTTGGTCATATCACGGCGGTCAGTGCACCTACCCATGTTTTCCTGGCTTTCCCACACCAGTACTTACACAACATTCTTTCGAAGCCACTGACTACTTTCTCACATATATCAGAGGTGAGAGGCAATGGAAAACATCGCCCGAAAGAATGTCGCCGCAACCGGGTATCGAACCCGTGACCTCCAGATCACGAGTCAGATAGGCTACCAATTGAGCTACCCGGCCGGGTTTTACAATTTGTACACAAGTCAAACTTAAGGAAAACCAACCATTACTTTATTTGCAAATAAACAGTCTCCGATTAGCATGTACTTACATGACATCTCATTGAAATCTTCAATATTAAGCATTACTTTGTTTAGAAGCTTAAACCTTCAAAACAAAGGAGCACATTCATATAAGATGGTAGGAATGTGAAGATTAATCTGAGTCTTCACAAAATGCAAATATATGCTGTCCTGTATCACAGCTGAAATATAATGTACTAGTACACATATATACATGTATGAACATTTCAATTCAATACTATACCTGTAGATTGAGAATATTCTTTGTCTTTTCTTTTGTTAATTCCAATGCTCTTATCTGTTCTTCCCTTCTCTTTTTAAATTCCACAGTTTCTGCTGGGGTCATGTTTTTTGTGTCATTTTTAATAGGTCTGTGTTGCTGTCTGTTTACCTTACTCTTGTAAACATGAGGACGGTCACTCCCTATGAGTGGATGAAGCTGGTTGGTGTTTGTCAGTGGTTTCTGGACCTGTGATGTTACTACAGAAAAAAAAGAACAACACCTTATTAACACTTTCCTGGATACAGAGTACTTTTTTTTTTAACCCTTTCCCTCATACTACAATTCTGCAGCAGACTACTTTGAACATATGGAAAACTTGAGAGGATGCTTCCTATGAATTTGCATCCCAATTGGCTAAGTGGTTAGGGAGGAGAAGTCGTTTGAAGAAAAAAGTTGACAAGCGCACACATGACGGACAATTTCCCATGACACAAGCTTCATTGGCTTTCAGCCAGTGGAGCTAAATATGATATTCTTAATATTGAAATCACTTTTGATATCATTTCTATTTAATCAAATAATATGTTTTCATATTTATACTTAAAGAAAAGTTCATTTAATACCATTTTATTAAAAGCTAAGGACTTGTATCCACTTACTATTCTTATTAAATTGAACCGGAGGTGTCAGAATGGTTGTATTTGGCAATTTGTGTGTTCCCTCGAACTTTGCAATGACAGGTTTCTGTTTATTCTGAACACGATCAGATATTGGAGAAGCTTTTGGGATGTTTCTTATACCATTGGAATTTAGCATGCTTGTACACTTCTCTACAATATCGACTGGTTTATTTGAGGGTTCTGTTAAGTGTAGTTTTCGTGTTATATCTTTGGAATCAGCTTTTGGTAAATCAGACGGCTTTGTAAACCTATTCATCAGTTCCTCCCAAGAAAGTAGTGGTACTTGTCTGTTTCTTGGGTCGTATTTAGTGTGCTTAATATGTTCTATATCTATAAACTCATTTACATTCTCTTGTTTCTTTAGTGGCAGACAATTATCCACATTAATCTTTGCTGCGTTTCTCATAGCAAGGATTGGTGTGTCAAAATTGGTTGTTTTAGCGACACTCAGATTCGAAATGTTGGCAGCTTCTTTTGGCACATAGTCGGAGTCAAGTTCTGGAATGTCCTGTAGTACTGACATTACATCATCAAACATTTCAGCTTCTGATTTAGATGCTGTAGTTGATGTTGGCTTTGTCTCAGGAACAGACTCAATTTCTTTGATAATCACTTGGTTGGTGCAACTCCCTGCTTTATTTATTTGCTGGGAATTCAAGTCAAAAATATCATTAAATGACATCATAAAATCATCAGGATGCTGTTGACTATCATCTGCCAAAGACATGTATTGTGTTAGATCATGTAGCTGTTCTACAGGGTTTGGGTTGGTGTAAGTGGTTGCTGTTTCTGTTAATGTATGGAACTGGGTATATAACTCTTTGATATTATCTGCTGTTATTGCAAAACATTCAACAGGTTAATTGTCTTCTTATATCTTCATTTGAATTGACTGATGTCATGCCATGCATTTCTTTATCTTGTTTTACAGGCTGTCCTGTGAACATTGTAGGCTGACTGGATGGGAAGATTTTATTTCTCTGTTGAACACGTTTTGGTACATGAGTTGTTGCCGTTCTTGAACTGATCTCCTCCTCAGCCAATTTGAGCATTGCTACAATGTGTCTCTCTAGATAATGTAAAATAAAATATTGATTATGATATGTCTATGAAATATACTGATATCTATATTGAGACACTTTTCCAATTAACATGTACACATGTGTTCCTTTCCCTTCAAACTATTCAATTGGATTCTAAATAGGTGAGAGCTTGATAAATATAAGCTGAAAGCTTGTTTCGCAATTGATGTAAAATAAATAAGTTTAAAATAAATAGGTGTGATTAAGGTACAGAGATTACTAGAAGAATCTAATTTTCCAAAATATGTTATTCTGTCAGGTTCAAATAAGAATACCACATGGAATACCAATTAAGTATCTATATATTAAACATACATATTTATAAACATTTATAAAACATTTAAAATCCAAAGTTTGTGATTACAATCAGCTGCAATTCACTGTATTTTAAGTTTAGCCAAGAGAGAAAAAATATCCAGCAATGACCAATTATCACTTCTCTGTATCATTTAATTTAGATGTATTTGTAATATAAGTTTAGTACATGATTGTGTACTTTAAACATGCTCAATTATCTTTTTTCTCTATTATGCTTCCTCCTTTTTCGAATTGCAGAAATAAACTTTTCTTAGAGCTGTCAGCCATTGAATGAAAATGATTTTGTGAAAGCTGAGACCTGTAAAGTGGAGTAACTAACTTTATATATATATCAGTCTTAGCAGACCAAACAAACAACCAATGTAGACTCACCGTTACGCAAGTTGTACTTGTGCATAACATGATCACAGAGTACAGTTAGAGGTACTCAGTCAGATCTGGTAGTAACACAAAGTTCAGGGAAGCCTTGCTCAATCTACACAGGACAGACAGAAGACAGAACACATAGTGAGAGTTAGATAGAGATAAAGAGGTAAAGGCACAGAGAACAAGTCAGAATGGTCAGAGGTACCAATTGGAAGAAAGAGAGAAACAAACAATGACTTCACAGAGCAAGGCAAGAAAATTAATCGAGTGACCTAGATAGAAAGTGAGTCTCAAGTTCAACTGTGACATTCAGTCACAAATGCACTTTGTTAGTAATGTTCAATCAACAATGGCCAGTATGGCACAAGAGATATCCAAACTTTATATATCTTAAAGAGTCAGCATTGTAAACATATTATGAGGCATCTCAGCTGACTTCTGAAAACATTTTGGCAAAAGAAGAAATTGCTCATCATAAGAAATATCGTTATTTTCAAATTATTTTAAACTCAATTTAATAACTATATGCATTCATTTTAAGAGATTGTCCATAATTTGAAAATTTATCTATAAATAAATTTTCAAATTCATCTGCTGCAAGTTTTTTGCATGTGGGAAAGGGATATATGTTATCATCATTAGCTTTGGGCTGCAAAGAAGCATTAGCTAGTTAGTATGATTATATATTTTCTTACCATCTGTTTCTTAGCCATAGGAACACTCTGGCCCATCACTCTCATATTCCAAAGACTTCTCTGTACTATAGAGTGAACTTCTTGTCGAAGTATGTCATTTCTCTTCACCTGTTCTATGAACACTCGAATCTGTTCTTCTCTTACACACGCAAATGGTATTTTATCATCACTTATTTGGTACAATCTATCGAAAAACTCCATGCTGTATCTTGTGTATTCCTACAAATTACAGTGAATTGTCTACTATTAACCCTTTCCCTCATATAGATGCTTTCTGATGCTCTGAAGCAGACGTTTTATTAAAATCATAGTGACAAAAGAAGAAATTGCTCAGAACGAGCAATTTCTCCTTTTGCCACAATGTTTTCCACTTTTAGTCATAGGTTTAGGTTATCCGTTCAATTATAGAGATTTTCTATTTTTTGACAAAATATGTTCAAGTTCGTCAGCTGCAGAATTGTCGTATGAGGGAAAGGGTTAAAGCAAAGTATCAAAGCAACAATATATAAGATCACTGCCCACCACTGTATTCAGAATATATTCAGAATATATTTTTAGTTAAGATCCCAATAACATTATAATTGATTGATTGATTGATTGATTGAATGGGGTTTAACGCCTTTTTTAACAATTTCTCGGTCATATCAAGGCGGCCAGTTCACCTACTCATGCGTTTCCTGGTTTTCTCACACCAGTACTCCACACAACAATCTTCCCAAGCAACTGGCTGCTTTTCCACATAGACTTAGCCCATTGGTGAAAGACGAATGACGCATGTCGCAATGACTTTTGTCAAACGTCGGAAAGAAAGTTGGCCAAGCCGGGATTCAATAACATTATAAGAAGTCTTATTTAATTAAATGAGATATCATTTTATATATAAAGATTAATTGTTTTCATGAATAATTCTTGAGACCCTATCAGAGAATTTAAAGAAATTTTAACAATCAATTTGATTTCTTATTTTTGTTATTAAATTGAAACCTTGGATTAGATATAATCCGATCTATGCAGTGTTTTATTTTGAAATTTCTATCAATGAATCCTTTCATGTTTTTCTCACAAAACAATGAGTCCTAGCTAGTTTTTTGACAAGTCCTGGAAAAGTAAATAAGTCTAGGACTTGGGATCATGCACAGCAAAATGAAACACTACCTTTGCAACCTCTGAATATTCCAATCAGAATGCACAAGTTTCTGCATGTCTAATCAGGATCTGCTCTGCTCCATATCCAGTCATACAGGCATTCTGTTAGCAACAGTTATACTCTGGACAACTGTTATGGCCATAAACCCATAGCCAACTTCAAAAGGATACAGTTTGGTGAAAAGTTATGATTGTTAATCATTTCAAAACATTTCAAGGTCAGTAAACTATGCATATATATATGACATGGACCTGAGTCATCAGTTATTAATAATTTGGTTGAAAATTAAGATAATTTCTACTTACCTCAAACTCAATCTTTAGTTTTGAAAATAGAATGGAGCTGTCCACAATTCCATTGATCAAAGTTCTGTAAATGTGAATATTATACTGTTGGGCTAACCTAACAGCGTCTTTAATTTCTTCTGTTGATGACATCATTCTGAAAATAACCGCAAACTATAGATCTTAACACGGAATTAAATTTTGTTACTTTTTGATTGCCTTAGTAGTGCGGTCATCTATTGGTTAAAATTAGTCAATTACTGAAAAGATAAGCTAGATATTATCTGCAATGCTCCATGTTTACTCCAATTTTTAGATGGCTTCTTATTTATTTTTCTTATTCAGTCTGGAGACATTTTTCAGTTTGGCCCGAGTCAGAAAAAGTATAATAATGAATTATTGTATTCAAATACATGTGTCAATCAGTGGAAACTGAACTAAAACAAGAGGGCCATGAGGCCCTGGAATCACTCACCTGAGAATGGGCTATTTAAGACTTAACCCTTTCCCTCATACGACAATTCTGCAGCAGACGACTTTGAACATATTTTGTCAAAAATTTGAAAATCTCTTTAATTGAATGGATTTATTTATAACCTATGACTAAAAGTTGAAAACATTGTGGCAAATGGAGAATTGCTTGTTTTGAGCAATTTCTTATTTTGTCACTTTGTTTTCAAAAAGCTGTCTGCTGCAGAGGCGTCAGAAAGCATCTATATGAGGGAAAGGGTTAACTCTTTCAGCACCAATGGCAATATCATCAAGACAAACTTTCTGACAAAAGTTAGAGCTGCTCAAGTCAAAAATGCAACCTAATGACCTTATTTGTACCTGATATGACCCATATTCAAACCTGGCCTAAATATCATCAAGATAAACATAATGACAAAGTTTCAAGCTGTTCAAGCGAAAAATGTGATCTCTATAGTGTCAACAAAATATTTCTACTATATAGCCTAGTGACCTAGTTTTTGTTCTGACCAAACCCATATTCGAAGTTAGCTTAGATATCATCAAGACAAGTATTCTGACAAAGTTTCAATATGCTCAACAAAAAATGTGGCTTCCAGAGTGTTAACCAGATATTCCTTAAATTTGACCTAGTGACCTAGTTTTTGACCTGACATGACCTATATTCGAACTTGGCCTAGATATCACTAAGACAAACATTCAGATAAAGTTTCAACATGCTCAAGTTTAAAATGCAGTTTCAAGTGTTAACAAGATGTTCCTTTAATTTGGCCTAGTGACCTAGTTTTTGACCCAACATAACAAGATTGTCCTTAAATTTGACCTATTTACCTAGTTTTTAAACGGACATGACCCATATTCGAACTTGGCCTAGATATCATCAGGACAACCTTTCTGATAAAGTTTCAATTTGGCCTAGTGACCTAGTTTTTGACCCTACATAACCTATATTCAAACTTGGCCTAGTATTAAATCACTAAGACAAACTTTCTGACAAAGTTTCAACAAGCTCAAGTTACAAATGTGGCTTCCAGAGTGTTAACAAGATTTTCCTTAAATTTGGCCAGGTGACCTAGTTTCTGACCAAACATGACCCATATTCAAACTTGGCCTAGATATCATCAAGACAAACTTTCTGACAAAGTTTCAACATACTCAGATTTAAAATGCGGCTTCCAGAGTGTTAACAAGATTTTCTTTCAATTAAGCCTAGTGACATAGTTTTTGACCCAACATGACCTATATTCAAATTTGGCCTAGATATAACTAAGACAAACATTCTGACAAAGTTTCAACATGCTCAAGCCAAAAATGCAGCTGCCAGAGAGAGTTAACAAGATTTTCATTAAATTTGGCCTAGTGACCTAGTTTTTGACCCGACATTACCTAGTTTCGAACTTGGCCTAGATATGATGTAGATATATGTTCTGATACACTTTTATGAAGATTGGATGCAAACTGTTGCCTCTAGATAGAGTGTTAACAAGCAAATGTTGATGACGGACGATGGACAAAAGGCGATCACAATAACTCACCTTGAGCACTTCGTGCTCTGGTGAGCTAAAAACAAGAAAACAATATCAACCAGTTATCCATTCGATACCATTGATGTCTGTTAATTCATTAACATGAACTCTGTTACATCAGTATTTATTCTGTATTTTGTTACTTTTAACTTTTGCTAGTTATAACCAAGCACAAGTTTTTAACTGCCAAAAGTTCTTTTTCTGTAATGTTGCATGTTATTACTTCACAGAATGTTAAGGTAGAGCAGTCATTCTGAACTCAAGAAAAAATGTTGACATTCTTATACACAGATGTTTTTTATAGATTATTTATGCTTTAATACCATGTCATTAGTAGGATATTTTCAGAGGTCAAGATAAGGAGGGGTATTTAGCTATTTTCTCCACAATTTTGAGTACCCACAACATAGTGTAAGAGGCTCAAATTAGGATTAAGAACATGAAAAACGCCTCTAATCTAGAGCTCTGCATTTTGTGTTAGATTTGTCAGGGACATAGATATCTACATCTCTGGCCTTGTGGATACAATATTCAAGAATACTGGAACTGTTAGTAATTATTTTATTATCTGGTATTTGAAATCCAAATGCTAAGGAGAGTCAATCCTCAGTAGTTGTGGATAATAGAATATATCGTTGAACTAATGTCATTCAGAGTTTTTACCAGATGGAAATAACAAAATAATGAAAACAGGATCAAAATCAAAATTGTGTGGAATAATATAACATACCTTTAACGGCAGTGTAGTTCTAGAATATCCACGAATATAAATCTGAAACGTAAAATGTGTTAACAATAACAAATATGAATATTTTCGAAGAGCGATAAAAAATGCGACTAGTCACTTTCATGAAAGCAGTTGCTAGGAAGTTTGTTGCTATGAGCTATTTGAACTATTCGCGGTTATAAATTTTATGACGATCAAGATCATTGGGCGCTTTAAAGAGTAAGCGATTTATTGATTGGATTATTATAAAGCGCCTTCTTGACACAGTTTTATGCAAAAGTATTTTGAAGCAGTCCACAACTATTGTTTCGTCATAAAAGTTTACGCTTTGTTGTTTTATCGCTCTTGTCAAGTTTGTAACTTATGTTGAAGATCTACATAAATAGAGTTGTCTTTCTGAATTGTCGATACGAAATATTATAGTTAGTAATTGTTTTTACCCAATCCGTAAAACATATATATTTAAAAAATGAATCTCTTGCTTCAAATATGTAAATCATTTCCGTTTTGAGAATATTTATAAATCTCAGTAGACTTTTACGTTTTGCGAAATATAAAAACAAGCCCATAACCCAATGTTTGTTAAAAATGGGTTTTGGTCTAAATTGAGAATGACCTGCTTAACCTTTTTAAAATTAAATCTAAAATTCATCAATCTATGTGGTTGTGTGTATGTTTGCCGAGTTATTTGTTGACGAGACTAGCTGTAGACCATTATGGCCTTCAATATCAAGCTGTTATTTCACCGACTGTGTCTACGATGAACAGAGGAGAAGCGCTTTTAATTTATCTTTGTAGCTTTAATATAACTCGGCAGCTTGTCATCTGTCCCAACTACCAAATATCTGTTCGATTTTTATTATTTTAAGAATTATCAATACATTTTGCAAGTAGATATATAGCTACATGTTCCACTGACGGTTCAAAGAAAGTGTCGCGATGATTAATTAATACAAGGCAGTTTTCTGTTACCTTTGATGAAATACAGTGACGTATCGGGGATCACACCAGAACTGTTCATACAAAGCTTTCCAAAATTTCCGATATATTGGACAGATTTAAGTTGTTGTTTTTTGTTGTTGTTGAGTGTTTGTTGATGAATTAAAAGAAAAGAGAGAGTAATTTTCGCCTTAGAAAATCCGAAAAAAAATGCCTAAAAGATAAAGGGGACGAGGGTCATATGTTCGTGATTGTCAGCCTTGAAAAAAGCACTGCAAACTTGTATGATTCTTGCTATTATAGAGTTGTTGTTTTTTCTAAGAAATTACTATTAATTAACACTCCTAAATAAAAAGTCTTAATTTTTCCCCCACAAGGAAGCATTGACACATTTGGCGTTAGCACTACTCCTACAGGGGCGTAGCTCCCTTTAGGCACTGTAGGCATGTGCCTACACATTTTTTCTAAAAATGCCCAAATGCAGCTGCGGCGATACACATCTGCGTATCGACCAGATCAGCCTGCGCAGACTGATCCGGCCGACACATTCCGTCTAAGGGGGGATAGATAGAGTAGTGATTCCTGAAACAGAAAATCCACATGAGGCGAAAAATGTATATCCGGGTACGCCTGTGTGGCATGCTTAGGCTGATCCGGGTCGATACTTAACGCATAGTCCACAATTTTGATTTTCTCACGAGACGGCCTACACTTTGATTATTGCTACGCCCCTGTCCTATGTCCCTGACTCCCTGTACAGTTCTGGTCATGTAGTAAGCTGTAGTACAGTAGAGACCAAATAAGCCAGTAATCACAACTCAGAATTTGAAATCAGGGGCTTACTAGGGTATACAGAGTGTGTACGCACGTTTTAGGGGGGTCCGGGGGCATGCTCCCCCGGGATTGTTTTCCCCCCTATATCGCCTGTGGTGGCTTCTGGGAGCATTTCAGTAGCAAAATATGACTGATCTTGATGGTGAAATAAACGTATTTTCTCGGAAATTTTGAGATAGTAAAATGTGTTGCATTTGTCATTTTTCGTCAAATCTATCAACTCAGAACGGTTGTTTTATACTTACGCCTACCCCATGTCAAGTTTTTATTATAGATTTGAACTTTTTAAAAGTTGAGCACTGTAGACAATGTGTACGCAGCTGCGTAATTTGCGTACAGTCAGCTACGCGCCTGGAAATCAATTACAATGCTCTCCTCACCAACTTGCTTAAATATGGTCGTGTTGCATATTATATACATGTGAATGTTGAGTGTAGACTTGGGCGAGACTGTGTAAACAGTTTCATCATTTCCTTTACTGTTCGTCTTGATAAAGCAGTCAAGAACTCAAGATGGAACTTATGACTAGAGTTTAAAAAGGTCATTTAGACTCATTTTCGCCTGATGCGGTTAGAATACATAAGCGTAAAGTAGACACCATTGACCAATTTGTATTGAATTGATCTGAATCGATTTTCAATTCGAATTATTTATTTGCTGTTTGATCTTACACTGATCTTACAGATGTTCGTCTTTTTTTTTTTGTCTCAACACTTTCCTCGTCAAAAACAATATTCGTTCTGTTTGTCTATGCTTGACTTTTATATCGATAATTTTTCGTTCGAATTAATTAGCTTTTGAGAAACATTAAGGATGTCATCGAAAATTCAAATTTCAAATTTTGGCGCATGCGAACTGTTTGATATGACATAGATTGAAGTATATTAAAAACTTCTTATTTTATTTAGGAAAAAAAATCAACTATTATTTGGCTTACTAGACGAAATTTAAAAATGCATTTTCTAGATCTAGCGGCGATATGACACATAAAAACAAATCTAGTCCTAGATGGATTCATTTTTAACTTAATTCTCATCAAATTAGTAAAAAATGACTGAAATAGCATACCTTTGGCGACAATGAGCTTCAATGAGTATCCCCAAATAAAAATCTGAAACGTAAAATGTGTTATGAATACAAAATATGTAATTTTTTGAAGAGCGATAGAAATTGCGACTGAACACTTTCATGAAAGCAGTTGCTAGGCAGAAGGTTGCCATGATCCGTTTGAACAATACCCCGCAAATTATTTTCAGTCAAGATCATTAGACGTTTTACTCCGCTATATATTTCTCTTATAAATCGTTTTTAAATGCGTCTGAGTGATTGGATTTACAAATAATGTTTTAAAAGCAGTCTAGATTTATTTTAATAGTATTCGCTCTCAAAGTATTTCGCTACAAGTGTACCTTCTTGTCTTTTTAGTCTCTCTCTCCACCAGCATGGCTTTACATTTAGCATTTTAAGGTTTCATGAACCGTATTCTCATGTTCTATGCTTGCTGTTTGAAGTTTGATTGGACCTATAATTTAGTTCTTGTCTGCTTATAGTACACATATTTGAATTTCGCGGCAAATCAACTTTAAAGAAAGAGTTTCCGCGATAATAAAAAAAGTTAGATGTATATTCTTGACCTTGTTGAGATATTTTATCCACACCATAGATCTATATACCCATATTTATTTGTTTTATTTGGATTTAATATAAATTTCGTGATGTGAAAGGCATCTTTGTTCTATTGAATTTGTAATAGGCCTAAATGAGTTTGAGACATTTATTGTATTATATTGCAAAGACCACACATGATATGGGCCAATTTGATAGTGCACACTTTAGCATGTACACGCATCTAAAAGGGGTTGATTATTTCAAGATACATATGAGCCTTGCCATGAGGCTAATCCGGGCCGATACATTCCGTCGCAGGGTGATAGAGGTAAAGAGTAACGATTCCTGAAACAGAAGATCCGCAGGATGCGAAAAGTGTCTGTCAGGGTTAGCCTGCGCGGCATGCTTATAGGCTGATCCGGGTTGATATATGACGCAGAGTCCACAATGTTGGTTTTCTCGCGGGACGCATGAGTCTTAGTCATATCTAGATACAAGGGATTCCGGGTTCTGCGATTACCTAGCTGTTTCCGATAAAAAGTTCCATATGGTTCTTTTATGTACTTAATGTATAGTTCTAATACACACGAGGTCAGTTTTCCTTGATTTGACTAGTTATTTGCCTCTAGTTGAGTGTGAGACCCTTACAAGCAATTGTGTGGAAGACAGTGGTACAGAGATAGAGCGTCGGCCTCTTGTACCAAAGGTCCCGGGTTCGAATCCCGTGATGAGCGGGTTCTGCATTTGGGATTTTTCCACACAAAGAAATAAATAAGTTTAAACTACAAGCAACTCCAGAAATTTTCAGAACCCAGATCGGGAATTGAATTGATCTCTAGATCTAGATTATGCTGATTGTTACACAAGCAAATCAGATAAAAACATAGATTAACACATTAATTTAAATATAAGTAGATCTAAATATCTTTAAAATTACTCAATGAATCAAAATTGACTAGATTAGGTGTATCAATTGAATTGTTCTATGTCCTTCTCTAGGCCTATATGTGTTTTTTATTCAGATAGTTCGCATGTACACATGAAAAACGCCAATGCGTCGACGAATGCCATCATATCAAAGGTCAAAATGGTCATTGATTATGAATAAACCATCCTGTCTCTGATTGACACTGTGGACTTGTCAAGGCTTGATATGACTACAAATCAGGGGCGTAGCTTGGCAATAATCAATGTGTAGGTCGTCTCGTGAGAAAATCAACATTGTGGACTCTGCGTAAAGTATCGTCCCGGATCAGCCTAAGCATGCCACACAGGCGTACCCGGATATACACTTTTCGCCTCCTGTGGATTTTCTGTTTCAGGAATCACTACTCTAGCTATACCCCCTTAGACGGAATGTGTCGGCCAGATCGGTCTGCGCGGACAGCGCAGGCTGATCTGGTCGATACATTACGCAGATGTGTATCGCCGCAGCTGCATTTTGGGGTATGTTTAGAAAAAAATGGTAGGCACGTGCCTACAGTGCTTAAAGGGAGCTACGCCCCTGCAAATAATAGGTGGTCACATCTGAGCAACCATTGAAAACGAGTTGTGCGGATGCAGGCGCGTAGCTGACTGTACGCAAAATACGCAGCTGCGTACACATTGTCTACAGTCCTCAAATTTTAGAAGTTGTAGGGAGCAATAGCCCCAAATAAGTATCTGTGCAGCGTCCGGGAAAGGGTTGAAAACTTGTTTTTATACAAGGCGTATAAAATAAATGTTGCATTCTTTTGAATTAACTCATCAAAACTGTAATGGCGCATGCAACATGTTTGTGACATGCGTAATAAACAGCAGCCTGCATCACGTGGCTCCAACATAGGAGTCAACGAGTCTTGCTGGATCTCCGTAAAGGAGTCACATAAAGGTATGTGAAAGTGAAGAATGTGGGGTTACAGTTCTAGCATTCCCCTGTCCCCATATATTACAAACTATTTTAGGTAGACCTCCATCTTAGCAAACGCCGTTATTATGATAAAAGCCAAGTAGCAAAGGTAATGCTCTTTTTCAAAGAAATTGCTGACACAGGATGACGCATGATGGACACATATAAACAAATCTGCAGCAGACAACTTTGAAAACATCTGAGGAGCCGCAATTATGGCTCTCTTCGATAGGCGGACATCGAATGCTTTGGCGAGACTCTGCGTGCCCGGTCTCGTCATAGTCATGCACTGTTCGCTTTTGCCAAAAGATTCCCTTATACAAGACGTGGCTTTTACTTTGTCAATTTTCTTGCAGTAACAGACAGCAGCAGCTGTCAATCTGAAGCGAAGAATTGTGCTCCAACAATTGGGAAAAAGACAACAGAACAGGATGGTCGACTTCATTCAACCGGCATTCACTAAGGTTAAGGTTCCTAGCATTTATGTTTTTCAATTTTTGAAAACATCTGAGGAATAAAGTGATGTGTCTGGAAATTACACGAAAATGTTAGGTAAACAGGTAAAACATAGTGGGAAAAGAAGAAATTGCTAATATACAGTCAGTTCTCCATTGAGCACAATTTGTTTCACAAGGCGTCTGATGTTACGGCTTCAAATGCCGTTTGTGTCAGGTAAAGGGCTTACCACTACACCGTAACACCTGTTAGGAACCAATCCATCTTGTATGGTATAAATACCTCGGAAAGATGACCGACTGTTAACAGACCACAATAGGGCGAGAGGATTTCACCATCAACTTGTGGGAAGGAAGATCTGTATCAACATGAAACTTTCGCTGATAATTTTTCTAGCGCTATGTTCGGAGGTGTTCGGTTTTGATCGCGTTAAGCTTTACACGACACCAGCTCCCCAATCAGACTTCCTTTCAGAAAAGGTAGGTGGATTATAAATTTAATCATATCATATCTTGACGTTATATTCATTTCTTTTCGGCGATTATGGTCTATCTATATCAACAAATTCAGAAACGTAAATATATACATGTATACCATTATGACAAAACGTTTTAACTAAATGAATTATCGTAAGACGTTGCTCCCATATTTTGTAACGTCAAAATCAACGCATTTAGCCGCGTCTAATTTATTAGAATGTGGCCATTGTAATTCCGCATTGGTAATATGTACATACATTTCGATACTCATTTTCTTTACTTAGTGCGTAGTTATAGTTGCTTTATTATTTGGTAGTTATTTCTGAAATACCGCTACATATCATAACTCATTATATTGTTTTTTATTTTTGAAATAAACACGAACATCAAAAGGGTTGTTCGTAATAGGCAATAGCTGGACTAATAAATGACAACAACATTTTAAATTTTCGATTATTTCCAAATGTAATGATTCAGTTTGCATCATACATAATTATGTTTTGAAGTTTCACTTTACATGCGCATTGTTTCAGATGTATCGGTAGTAATAATTTACTGAAAAAAGACATTTCTTCTTAGCAAATAAACGAAGACAGCTTTTAACATTTTAAATGGAAATTACAAGACACTTGAGTTTAAAGTAGGTACATATTTTCGCACAGATATTAAAAGTTTCAAATAGCGAAACGTCGAAAACTAAGAAAATGAGTCGTTAACGTTATAATATATCAAACTAACACGTTCGTGTAATTTCCAGACACATCACTTTATTCCTCAGATGTTTTGAAAAAAATGAAAATCATAACAAACAATAGTTATAATTCAAACAACTTAAATATTTATAAGAAAAACGTCAGAAATGCGATATGAATTGAATTATGCAAATCATATTTATAAACAAATTGTTTAGGTTCTTCCCTTATCCGTTACAAGTTTAATATTGTAAATACATATTTAATGTAAATATTGTTTAAACTTAATTATGAATTTTAAATCGATGGTGAAACAATTTTGGTTCAACGTAATCAATTATATCGATTGCGAAACAAGCTTAGAGCTTACATTAATAACGGGATATGTTAGATTCCCGAAGTCTTGACCAGTAATCGCTCATCACGGGATTTGAAACCAGGACCTTTAGATGGGAAATGAGTTGTATTACCGTAAGAAGAACTGTTTTGTACAAATTTGTTTTAAATTATAGTGACGTGTGAATAGTGTTACAATGTCAAAATAGTTTATTGGCATATAAACATAATTATGTTTGTTACTAGTAACATAATACATATATACATAGGCATGTGGCGGAACTCAAGTTATTCAGAAACAGAATTATGGAGAACATATGCAAATATACAAACATCACGGAAATGTATAAGCCTACAATCTGTGTACATCGTATGATTATCATGCACAGGCGGATCAATATCATCTTATATATATATATATATATATATATATAAGAAATGATTAAGAAGTATGTTTATAATTTCTTTAACAGTTAGAAAGGTATACAGATTTACCTTACTTTTTCTTTGATGGAGAATAATGATGGAAATGGATACCAAACATGTCTCTTTACCCGGTCCGAAAGTTTCAGAAAGGAAATAAAATAATGATTTTAATGACGGTCTACCATAATCGTGTATATAATGAATCACTACATGTACGTTGATGAGCGAGGGGTCGAGAATATAACGTTGGACCGCAACCGCACTCAACATCCCGTAAATAAGCAAAGGCTTCATTTGATTGGCTTTCAACCGCATTTCAACAGCATACTGCTATTTTTGATTTGCTATGTTTCACCCGCACCATAAGGCATATCCACACAAATCCGCCCGCCTTCTCCATGAAGTGTAATCTTGGTTCATAAAGTTATTCTATTGTAAAATTAGAATGCTAGGAATATGGTTTTGATTTTATAGAAACTTATCACACTGTAGACTGTAACAGTCACTTTCAGAACGTTTTATAATAACAGTGTGTATTTATATACACAGAGAACCAAAAACACTGAGGCGAAACGCTGACCTCAAAGGTTCCACACCGCTGACCTAATTAGGTTCCATACGTTCCCATAAACTAACCAACCCTCTCCGTCTATCCACATTCCATCAATGTAATGTTGAGTTTTTGAAATATTTGTAGAACGAGCAATTCCTCATTTTCCGACATTATTTTCAACCTGCCGCATTTTGACGGATCTCTACCAAAAGACGCACTGAACCATTATTGCGAAAGGAGAAATTGCTACAATGCTTTCTTCTCATGTAGGTCAAATTAGGCCAAATACATCCGCGGTCATGCTGATCATCAGCCAATAAGTCCCTAAAACAAATCTTAATTTACGCAGAGTTCCAGTTCATTGTAAATGTGTATAGTATGCACTGGAAATGATTGAATCAGGAAGCATTACTCTGTACCTCTATCCCCCTGAGACGGAATGTGTCGACCCGGATCAGTCTGCGCAGGCTGATCTGGGGCGATCGCAAAGGCCATAGTGTTGGGTTTCTCACGGAACGGCTCATCTGTATCTGAACAACGGGTTGTGGGTTAATCCTGTCCAACAGCTCTAGAGTAGACGAGTATTTCACACCCCCGAATCTTTATATGTCCCTCAAACCCTTTGATGTTGGTACTTTAAAGAAATCGTATCACTGAAACTATGTTCTGAGTACCAGCAACATATGGTTTAGTCGTGTCATAAGAGACATATTGTTTAGAAATAATAATCCTGTCTGTATGTTATGTTACCCACAATGACATTCAGTTATCTATTTATTAGTGGTCGGGGAAGTGGTATTTTCAATACCGTCTCGCATCCTGTTTTTGGCAAGGATCATACGGATTCATCGACTGGACACAAATTATATCCCAAGACGAGAAAAGTCTCACTACGAGAGAAACGTGGCAGTAAGTAACGTTACGTATACATTATATAAATATCATATGGCAGCATGTGTGACATTGATATTGTCAACCTGAGAGCAGAATGTCGAGGGTTGACAATATCAATGTCACACATGCTGCCATATGATATTTATTTTATTATACCGAACAAAATTAAGTACATAAACAAGTTTTTGTCCATCAAGAGTGTCTAAATCATCTTCAGAAATACTTGCAAATCGAGACATGTTTACTTGCTGACAGTTCCTGTCGTCTGATGTTTTTATGTACACATTGAATAGTGACGTCACTGCTGTATTTGTATAAGGGAGGCAATCACGTCATGATTTAGCTAAAATATTGAAGCAGTTATTTGCCTTTATATGACATTCAAAATATCACTGCGGTCACATGACCTGACAGTCAATTTTCGCTTGGTCACGTGTCAAAAAGGTTGAAAATGTTTCTGATAGTCAAAATATCTCTTTTTCGGGTAATGGGATTTTACCATTGTAGACAAAAATGAGAATAGATCCGTGCCCCATCCAACTTATTCTAAAATAGTGCAATACTGTTGTTTCTCCACTATTCGCTATACCAAATCATTTATGAAATAATATTGTTGTAATGTTTAACCTTTCATTAGTTTCCGATTTTTTAAACATTGTGCAACAAGTAAAAAATACCAAAACGGAACCACTAGCTAGTCTATGTTGCAGCAGGAAGTACATTTCCATAGTTCAGTGTTCATGTTTATGTTGCCTTGTCGTGTCATAATATAAATATGTTAAGAGATAAGAGCAATGATAATTTCCTTGTAAGAAATAATTCTAGTGTATTGTTATCAGTTGGCCAGATGGTGGGAAATGACGTCATATATTACGTCACAAGCTACATCATGATGCATATTCGCGTCATGAAATCGCCATGAACACAGCTACTTTTATAAAAAATATAGCCTATGAAATCGTCATGAATACAGCTACTTTTATAAAAGAATATAGTCTATATATTTTAAAAAAGTAGCTGTGTTCATGACGATTTCATGACGCGAATATGCATCATGATGTAGCTTGTGACGTAATAATTACGTCTTTTACATCGATCATTTATATTATGTATAATAATAATAATAATAACTTTATTTTATGAGGGAAAAATAACTCATTTAGTTACAAAAACTGATCTTCCATGAGGCCCTCATTTTTTAAAAACAATTTGTATATACATTTTCTCAACAGAGTACAGTATCATAAAATGTTACTGTGAATTTTCTATGAAATGTTTAAAGCAATTTAACTTAAATGTATGTAGAGATTCCGATGTTTTTATATGAAGAGGTAATTTGTTCCATAGGTCTGACCCTGAATATGTGAAAGACTTTTTCCATATATTTGTTTTTGGCTTATCCAATTTAATACTGAGATTAGAGACAGACCGTAAGGAATATGTGGCATTTATGTTATTAGCTTGGTTTAATCTGTTTGTTATGTAAGATGGAATTTGATTATTAAGGGCCTTGTATATCATGATACATTTCTGATACTTGACTCTTTTATCAAATGGTAGCCAGTTTAATTCTTTGAACATTTCTGCAGAGGATGTCATAATATCTTTATTTAGTATAATTCGTGCGGCTCGTTTTTGAAGTTTAATTAATTTTAATCAATGTTAATTTGTGAGGAGGATCCCCAAACTGTACTGCTATAGTCCAATAGTGGAAGAATATAAGAAGAAAAGAAAACTTTTCTGGCATGTACAGGCAGATAAATCTTAAGTCTCTGCAAAAGTGCAATGCGAGATGCAATTAATTTACATTGGGATCAAAGTGGGTACCCCAAGTCAAGTTATGGTCAACATGAATTCCTAATAATTTATGACAATCAACAGGACTTAAAACTTCATCATTGATAGTAAGATGTAGTGAATTTCTATTTTTAAGTTTCTGCGCAGTGCCTAAAAGCATAACTTTGGTTTTCTTTGGGTTGATGTACATTCCATTGTTCTCACACCAGCGTTTAATGTTTCCTATATCTTCCTGAAGTTGCTGCTGTATAACTTTTGGATCATTACTGGCTTTATGGAATTTAGCATCGTCAGCATACATATCTGTATTAGAGAGTTTTGTGTAGAGTGGTAAATCATTAATATATAGAAGAAACAAGATCGGACCAAGGACAGATCCTTGAGGTACTCCATACTTGATTATTCTAGATGAAGATTTGATGTTGTGTATTCAACTTGCTGAATTCTTTCGCTTAAATATGAATTAAGCCATTTAATCGAATCTTCATGGAAGTTGTAAATATTCAGTTTGTCAAGTAGAATTTCATGGTCCACCAAATCAAATGCCTTCTTCATATCCAAAAACACTGTTCCTACTAAATTACCTTGATCTATTAGGAACAGCCATTCATCAACAATTATATTAGTAAGTGCAGTTTGGCATGAGTGGCCGGGTCTAAAACCAGATTGATTTGGATGTAGAAGGTTCTTCTCTTGTAGATAAGTATTGATTTGTTGGGCAACATGTTTTTCAATGATTTTTGAAATAACTGGAATAATTGATATTGGTCTATAGTTTTCAGGCATTTCCTTATCCCCTGATTTGAATATTGGTCTTATTCGTGATTGTTTTAGAATTTTGTGAAATGTATCATATTTAAAGCTCATGTTTATAATATGTGAAAGTGGTAGGTATATTATATGTGCAGCTAATTGAAGGATTTTTGGGGTCAAACCATCTAATCCTGTACCTTTATTTATGTTCAGGGTTTTGAGGTATTTCATAACCTTTTCAGGTTGTATAGGATCAATTTTGAATTTATTATCATCGTTAGATAACTTTCCCTGAATATAGTCGTGTAACAGATTGAAATTAGGCGTAGGATTTTCTTTTATGTTGTCAGCAACTTCACAAAAATGAGTGTTAAGGGTTTCCACTATTTCAGGGACTTTATCCACAGTTGCGTCTCTTAGCTTTAGCCTCATTGGAAAATCTGAAATTTCTTTTGGATTCAAATCTTTAATGTATTTCCAGATAGTTTTTGTATCTTTGTTTTGATTAATTGCATTAGTGAAATTATTTTGTTTGGACTTTTTGATAAGTGCACATGTTTTGTTTCTAAACTTTTTGTAATTTCTCCAGTCCTTCTGTTTGTGATATTTGTCTCTTTGCTTTTGTAGAGAATTTATTTCTTCATTATACCATTGTGGTTGTTGAATTTTTTTTACCCGTTTTTTGTTTTTTGGTGCATGCATGTCAAACATCTTAAGAAACTTTTCATAGAACATATCAAGACACTGATCTGGGTCTTCATAGTGTAAAATTTCATTAAGACATGAGCAAGATAGATCATAGAGAAACTGTGGTTCATTGAAATATTTATATGATCTGTAATACATTGTGGTATGCTTACCTTTATATGTATTATTTGTGTTAAGTTTATGAGTTAAACACACTGGGTAGTGATCACTAATTGCCATATTGGGAACTTGTACTTCGCAAATATTGTCGGGTATTGTAGAATAAATGTGATCTATAGCTGAAGATGTATTTTCTGTTATACGTGTGGGGACATCAACGAGTTGAGTAAGGCTATAAACTGTAGTTAAATTTATGCATTTGTTGTTATTACATTCCGGTAGATAATTAATATTAAAGTCACCTAAAAGAATCAGTTCTTGATTTTCTGTTGATGCACCTGCAACTTGTTTCTCAAATAAATCTATCCATGAGGCTAATGAATTTGGTGGACGATATATGAAAGATGTGAGTAATGGTTTGGAATGTGGTGGGTTGAATTCAAGCCATATAGATTCTATTTCAACAGATTCAAGATCTAGTCTTCTTTTATAGCTCAAATCATCTTGTATGTATACAAGTAGTCCTCCGCCATGTTTATTATTTCTGTCCTTCCTCTCAAATTTGAAACCTTTAACTTGAAGTTCATTGTTTAGGATATCATCATTTAAGAATGTTTCACAAAGTCCAAGTATGTGAATGGCATTTGACTTATTAAGAGATAGTTTGATTTCATCCAATTTTGGTAATAGATGGCATATATTTAATGAGCCAATTTTTAAACCTTTCTTATGTAAACTGAAATTATTGTTTTGTGGAGCAGAAGCAGATTTTTGTTTATTTGACCGAGCATTCCCTACATATTTTTTATGGAAGCTTTCTTCAGCTTGTTTGTGACCAGTATTTGTATCAACTTGCAGCAAGGGTTTTGTCTGTGAGAATGACACAGGTTTACTAGTTAGATAAATTTGATAAATAACATAGCATGTGATGAAAAGTAAAATACATGATAGTAATTTTGTTAATGTGTCATCTTTCATGTTATAAGGCTTGTAAGAGGTGCATTGGGTTTGACATTTAGAACATATAGACAGAGAATCATCTTCAAGTACATCAAAACTATTTCTGCAGTCAATCAAAGGATAAACATCATATTTCCTTGGTTTAGAGTCATTGGTAAACACATTTTCGGCAACAACTTCTTTGCCATAGCTTTATTTGCTGCAGAGTCTTTCCTTATGTCCGTACAGTTCACATTTATAACATTTGATTTGTTTTCCATGACGGCAGACCTGTGTTGTATGTCCATGTTCGCCACAGTAAAAACAGTTATTGTTTGTGTTTTTTTCACCTGAGTTTTTAAGAATTTCGATTTTACTGTCTATATTCTTTAAGAAGACAGATGTTCCCTTGTTGTTTATATGGATTCCATCTCTTGCATACAGGTCATTTTTAAGGTATCCATACCGGTCTACAAACAGATTGTAGCTTTGAATGAATTCGATTCCACGTCTTTGGCACATTTCTTGAACACATTTATTTACTTTCACTGTGTTACAATCGGTTCTCGGCGTTATTTCCAGAAACAAAAGTCTGATGTATTTGTTGTTTTGCTGAATGTAATCTGCAAGGTCTGTCAAATTGGAATGAATATCCCAAGTATTATCACCTTGACTGGCATTATTTCCTCCAATATGAATTATTAGGTTGGAGTATTGGTTAATGTTTGTTTTCTTTAGTATGTTTTGTATATCCTTTACTTTGGCTCCTCTACATGTTTTTACTTCTACATCTTTGTTTAACCCCCTGGTTTTTATGTGTTTAAGGATGGATGACCCTATTAACAGTGTCTTTCCACTAGAAGTCGGTGAAGCGTTTGAAGAGTCTGTATTTGTATCTAATGGGTGATACCCACTTGCTTGTTTATTGTTGTTATCCGCTTGATTGAAAGTAGTAAACTCATCTGGTAGTTGTGTATTAGGTGCTGATAGAGGTTTGGGCTGCATCTGTTTATCACAGTGGGATGTCTGGTCCCGTTGCTGACTACCTTGGTTGTCTTCTAAATGATATTTAGATGGGGGAGTGTTTGATGTACTAAAGGTGGCATTTTTGTAAGGGTACACACCCTTTGTTTCCCTTGAATCAACCAAGTTGTGTTGTTCATTCACACTTGCTTTTAGAGATTGCACTTCATATTGTAAGTCTCTGATCATTGTAAGTAAGTCACTTATGATTGTATTTGAATTTTCACCTTGACTTTGTGTATTCACTCTGGGAAATTCCTCTTCTGTATCATATTCATAGCTGTTTTCTTTTTTTCGCTCATCCTGGTTTACATGTAATCCTTGTGTTGGTGTACTGCTAATACTTTTATCAAATATATTGCTCACACTGAAAACTTCTCTTAAAGTATTCAAATCTTGCTTTTGGTCAGAGTTTTTTGGACGAGTTGTAGGAATTTGTTTGGTAGTACATTTTGGTATAGTTACAGTTGGCGTTGAGTTTCAAGGGTGATCCTATATGAGGTGTATCCTCAGCTACTGTGGGTTTTCTTGAGACTATCCTTGTATTCTTGGCTTCTGCAATTTGATTTACTAGCTGTAAGAATTTTAAGAACGTCCAAGTGAGATAGTTTTGTCCCTGAATTAGCACTGTCTTTGTTGTATTGAAAATAGTGCATGTTACAAAGTCTCCAGCGTCCGAGTTAGGGATTTTGTAGATATCCCCATGTTGCCTGGTTGACCTGAATGGGAAGAATGCATTCTGTAATCCTTTATTAATACATTCCAAATTGTCAGTACTGTCCAAAAGAACTGTGACACTTTTTTTTATTCAGCTTCACTGTAGTAAACTCAGGAAATTGATGTTCACCTCTGTCTTCTGAAAATTCATCAGGGCCCTCCTCACCGAAGTTTTTAGCCGTAAATAGACTTTCCTTTGAATTGTTTAATTTTTGAAAGATTCTTTTTGTAACTACTGGTACTGGTATTGGTAGAGGAGTTGAGTTAGGTATTATTATATCATTATCCTGGTCATTCCTGGTATATGCTCTTTTTAATTCTGTTTCTGAAAACGCGCGTTGAATAGGAATTCCCGTATTTTCACCATATCCCTAGTCAACGTTGCTCGCAATAGACAATCTGTGTATAATTCGTTCACCTTTGAAAGTTGAATACGAGAACTATCATCCCTCGAGATTTCACACGCTAATAACAGACTCGTGCTGACCCACTCGTTTGTTACACGCGCGTAAATATTACTTGGGATAGAATCCCCGTATCAAATGTGCAATGAATGGTACATAATCTTTATATTTGACTAGGAGCCCTAATGGGGACTGTGGAGAACTGTTTGCGAGATGCTATCAATGTCAGCCGAACAAAGGTTGTTTCAAGGCAAAGGATACTTTAGGTAAGTTCTGTTTCCATTCTTGTATTCAGTTTAACCTTTCAGAGCATCGTCTGGTGGAGGTGATAAAAAAATGCATGTGATCCGTTTGATTGATTGGGGTTTAACGCCGTTTTTAACGATTTCTCAGTTATATCACGGCGGCCAGTTCACCTACTCGTGCATTTCCTGGGTTTCTCACACCAGTACTCCACACAACCATCTTCCCAAGCAACTGGCTGCTTTTCCACATAGACTTAGCCCATTGGTGGAAGACGAATGACGCATGTCGCATTGACTTTTGTCAATCGTTTGAAAGAAAGTTGGCCGAGCCGGGATTCGAACTCACAACCCCTGGATTGACAGCCCGCGTCGCTACCGACTGAGCTACCGGGGCTCGGCCATGTGATCCGTCCCGCGAGAAAACCAACACTGTGGATTCTGCGTAAAATATCGACCCGGATCAGTCTAAGCATGCCGCGCAGGCTTACCCGGATAAACACTCTTCGCCTCCTGTGGATTTTCTGTTTCAGGAATCATTGCTCTATACCTCTATCACCTGAGACGGAATGTGTCGGACCGGATCAGTCTGCGCAGGCTGATCTTAGTCGATACATTACGCAGAGGCCATAATGTTGGTTTTCTCGCGGGACGGCTCATGTGTTGTTCTTTAAAGGTTAAAGCCGTCTCCTGATAGAAACACGTTTTGTCCTATATGAATGACGACAGTGTTGGAGTATTCATTATGTTTCTTTTTTTCGAGATGTTTGCTTTAAGTATACCCCCAGTATACGTAGTATATGGGGGCTATATAGGAGTCACGCTTGTCGGTCGGTTTGTCGATTAGTCGGTCCGTTGGTCTGTGGACATTTCTCGTGAACACTATTTCTCAGCAACCCTTGGTCAGAATTCAATATAACTTCACAAGAATGATTGATACCAAGCCTAGTAGTGCAAATTGTGGGCGTGTTGCACTGGAATTATTTTTAAATGAGTTATGGCCCCTTGAATTTCTCATACATATTTCATATATGTCCATATTTTGTGAACACTATTTTTCAGCAACCCTTGATCAGAATGTAATATAACTTCACAATAATGATTGATACCAAGCCTAGTTGTGCATATTGTGGGCGTGTTGCACTGGAATTATTTTTAAATGAGTTATGGCCCCTTGAATTTCTCATACGCAGAACAAATGGTGCCATTACTGTGTCAGGCACCAGCTGGGGGTATTCATCACCTTCAGTGATATTTCTAGTTTTGATCAGATGTTGGGAAGACACATCAGTCGTTCTAAAGAGGTGTCCGCTCTGCAGAGGCATACTGTATACGTAACGCTTAAAACGAGATTAATGTAAATTTGAATATTGTCTTTACATTTTCCCACATACAGCTAATCTATCAGCTCAACAGCAGACGACTTTGGAAACCATCTAAGCAAACTCATCGGCAATCTGTATAAATGAAATTGCAAAATATTATACAGATTAAAATAATGTGAAGGCATTAAGTGTTCATCATTTCCAATTTCTCCTTTGACACAATTTTTTTTAAAAGTCGTCTTATACGGGAGCCGGACAAAACACCCACCGCTCATTTTTGTATAGGTGGACAAAACACCTCTCATCATTTTTACAAGGTGTACAAAACACTCCCTACGGTTTTTACAAGGCGGACAAAACACCCCGCTCTTTACGTTTGACAAGTTTTATTTCTACAATGGTATCATCGCTCGTTACGTTTGACAAGTTTTATTTCTACAATGGTATCACCGCTCGTTACGTTTGACAAGTTTTATTTCTACAATGGTATCACCGCTCTTTACGTTTGGCAAGTTTTATTTCTACAATGGTATCACCGCTCTTTACGTTTGACAAGTTTTATTTCTACAATGGTATCACCGCTCTTTACGTTTGACAAGTTTTATTTCTACAATGGTATCACCGCTCTTTACGTTTGGCAAGTTTTATTTCTACAATGGTATCACCGCTCTTTACGTTTGACAAGTTTTATTTCTACAATGGTATCACCGCTCTTTACGTTTGGCAAGTTTTATTTCTACAATGGTATGACCGCTCGTTACGCCTTCCCAATTCACATACACTGAGCAGTGAAATGTACTCACTGTGTACATTTTGTCTTTCTTTAACAGAGACAAATAGGGCGATGATGCGTTTTTTTCATTATTCTAATTGTTATATGAATGTTTTGTTATACACATGCCACTAAAATGGAAGATTAACTTATTTACTTACACATGGATCCGAATTTACTTTTAAATCCAGTATATAGTGACTTGTAAATAGGCGCGTTTCTGTTGACTGTCTATTGACGACTTCGATTCCCAGTGTTAAAATATACTATATGGTCTAGGTTTTGTTTAAATTGTTTAATCTCAGTATAATTTAATTGTTCAATACTGTATACTGCAAACATTCGCTATCCTATTCTGAAAATAATGGCATAAATGTGTATGTTGTCTCAACAGTAATATTGTTAACTGTGTTGAAACTTGAAAAAAATTTGATTTAATTACTATAAGACATTTTCTCTTCCTATGTTCAACCCTGTAAACTTTGAAATGCTAAACATATAGGTCTAGAATCAAACTCTTGATAAACGTGAAGGTCAATAATCAAATTACAACGACGTAACTTTCTGCAGCTTTCAAATCTATGTTTTTAGCAAGGGGCTCGTTAGAGCCAATTGCTATAGTAGGCGAAATCCGAAGACACTCATCATTTTGAGACTGGAATCTATACTAGTGTTTTACAATATCTGCATTTAATTACTACATCTGTCTTTCTTTATCAGCTCTCCGTTTCTGAATACCATCTCGGGTTCAGAGAGATGTCTTGGTAGTTGCAGATCGTATATAATGTCAATGAAAGTGGATGATCTGTGGAATATTTCTTAAAAATGAATGGACTGTTGCCAGTTAATACCCATGTTGTACCTTTCGAACCGCCAAATAGTTATTGTCTAAAAATAAAAATGCGGTAACTTGTCGGCATATCAGCCGGACAATGGATTTGATTCGACACCACTTACCCAAAAGAAAGAACTCGAAAGAAATTTTATGTTAAATATATGAATTACATTACTAGAAAATAAAATTTCTACGCTGTCAACATGACTTGATCACGCGCAACATGCATGGACAAATTAAAGCAGTATATGCATACTTTCTTCAGGTGTAATTATGATTGCGATTTAAATTTGAACGGGGAGAGTGCTGTGTATACATGTACTGATTAACTCACGAGTGAAAGTGTATCAACTCCTCTTAGTGTAACATATTTCTATATATAGTTGTTCTTTCATTTAATTAATGTTGTACAAAACAAATTGGCGCCGAGGTTGGGATTTTGTAACGCTATAAATGAATAATGATTATGATAATTGAGGTCATCATGGACATTGGAACTTAATGGCTAATCACAATCGGAACAAATTAAAGCAGTATGTGCATACGTTCATCAGGTGTATTATGATTGCGATTTCAAATTGAATTTGAATTGATGACTTTACATTTGAAGTGGGAGAGTGTTGTGTATATTGTCTTCACAAATGAACTCATGAATGAAAGTGTATCCACTCAAAGCGACGCCTCTTAGTGTAACATATTTCTAATAACCCATGCATTTAATTCAGCTGTTCCTTTTAATGTTGTACACATACACAACACGGCCCTTATGTTTATACTTTCAACATTCAGTCGCATCGTGGTGCAAAATCGCTAGGAGGGTATACATATCAACAGAAATTGTGTATCTTGAAAAACACTTCAGAGTAAAAAGTACCACCGACCGATCTATTAGTACCTTCAGAGCAACAACTTCTACAACCTGCTCATTGAATATTCACACTTATTGAGAATTTGAAAGAATAAAAAAAACAAGTAACTGGATTGCAAGCAATACCATAGTCCCCTACCGGTTTGCACTAAGTCCAAAAAGGGGCATGACTCATTAAAAAATTGACGAAATCCCAGGAAACGCGAACTTGATCTGTGACACATGATTACAAAGGCATATACAAAATTTCAGCTCAATACCTCAAAGCATGTAGAAAAAAAGTGCGGAAAACTGATTTGCCGGACTGACTGACTGACGGACTGACTGACGGACTGACTGACGGACGGAGTGAAACCTAAGAGTCCCCTTCGGCACGCCGGTAGGGGACTAAAAACGTGAATGTATTTGTTCACCTCTGTTATGGTTCCACAGGTGCGGCACGACATTCATGGTGGGGTGCCCTTGGGCAAGGCACATTTTCTAGCCTAGTACTGGTTTGTTTATCCAGGGATCATAAATAAGTGAACTGTCGCCGTGATATAAATGAACAAATGTTGAAAGCGGCGTAAAACCCCAATTAAACAATCAAACACATCACCTATGTTATTGAAAAATAACATGTTCAGTTGTTTTGAGGCAGCTGTTACTGTGACTGTATACAGCCTTGCTAGACTGAACCCTACACTTTGGATTATTTTGTATTAACGTAGTTTACTGTAAAATAATCTCCAGGCACGGATCATTCATTATTGTTCTATTATAGCGCAGTGTAAATATTCTTTTTTTTATAAAATAAATCATGTTAATTTTAAAAGTATTATATAAATTATTTTAAACAAGGTAAAACCATTTTTTATTTTTAGTAACCAGGAAATTAAGATACAGATTGTTTTTATTTTGCTTTGATATTTTAATTGGAATTTTAATTTAGTTTTCATGTAATGCAGCATTCTTTTGATTTTGATATAGCATCCGTTGTGATCAATGCATCAATGAGTGTGTAAACTATGCAACGACCTCTGTGAAATACCGCCAGTCAAATAAATGTTTTTGCGATAGACCCCAATTATGTGTATACAATATTGTACTCAAATATTATTCTATTAACGGACACTACAAGGTCTTCTTGTGAAGTGTATGTGAAAACAACATTTGATCGGTAAATCCTTGTCCTAATATAGTCCGTGATCTGCAGTTAGCCCCTTGCTGGCAGCACTTTAAGTGCTTTGATTAGAATGGTCCTTAATCTGGAAAAGACCGAAGTGAAGCTAATAAGTTCCAGACTTAGTGTCTGAACAACTGATTATGTATGTATACATGTATATGAAATATGTCGTTTGAAAAAAAAGTGGATAGTGAAAGATCTTATCAGACCTTGAACATGTACAGATTCTCAGAGTTATCAATGATGATAACTTTTCCTTTTTAATTGTTATTGCGCAATTATAAAAGCTTTTGAAAAGGGTACAGGGAGTAAACTATTTTCACTAGAAGCCAGGATAAAAATGTAATAAGTGTTTAAGTAAGACTACTCCCCACAACATAATTGTTTCGTACGGGTAACCTATAGGCGTGCTTCGCTCGAGCCTTCGGCTCGAGCTTTCACACGTATTACATATAAGACATAATAATCCTTCTTATTTATACGTGTAAAAGCTCGAGCCGAAGGCTCGAGCGAAGCACGCCTATAGGTTACACGTACGAACACATCATACGAGATCAAAACAACGAGAATTCAGTACAATCTTACTGTTTTTCACATATCAAATCTCAACCCCATAGCACTTTTTTTCGGCCATTTTGCTTCCGGTCTTACTGGACCGACAAATTACCGTAACCTATTAATTTCGTAACCGGTAAAACCCGCATTCACGATATTCGTATGTTTTGACAAATAAAAAAATACTAAAAACTAGAGGGAAAAATTAAATTAAATTCCTTCTCGATAAAGGAATGAAAACAAGGAATCTGACACGTGATAATTTGCGTGTAATTGCACTCGTTTTCTATTTTTGAAATGATATTTTCTCAACCGGAAGTAAACACATCAAACGTGACGTCATTGCAACGCAAGTGAATTCATTGTAGTGCAAGTAATAAATAAATAACAAAAGGAAAACGACAGAAATCGTAGGAAAGGATAGTTTGACTCATCACAAATGGATTTCGTTCACTGGAATTAAGGACTTTATGAAGGGTAAGTCGACTATTATTTTGTACCTGTCATCATTATTTCATGGATTTTATATTTTGGCAATATAGAGAAGCATTAAACACTTGAAAATGATAGTAAATATTTCAACGGAAGTTATCGTTCGTCACATCGCGTGACGTCACATCGTGTGTATTGTTTTTTTCTGTATCTGTCATATCTTCGACTGTCTTGTTGTATTGACTTTAAGACGTGTATCTATATAGATATATTGCAGTAAATGTAGTAAACAAACGAAACTACAGCTTATTTCAAATTATTTGCCTTCAATTTACTTTTTTTTTACATTGTACAGTTAAACAGTCTATGTATGACCTAGTCTTTGTCAATTAAATCATGAAATTATGACCAGAATCAGTTCACCTTGGTTTGTGGGTTTGCATAGCCTAGGCTAGTAAATATATTAAGCCATATATCCTCCAACCTGATAGAGAGGAAAACACTTTCATGCCTTCAAATGAATCCATTGTTTTAAAGAAATGAAGTCATATGTGGGCTATCAGTAAAACACTTAACTTTTCTTTTAACAGGCTGAATTTCTAGTAGTTTCATCATTTTTTTTATCCAAAATTTGTTTATTGATCAAACTCAAATGATTTCCATTGTTTTAAAGGAATTATGTCATGTATGTGCATGGGCTATCAGTAAAAACACATTACTTTTCTTTCAACAGGCTTAATTTATAGTAGATTCATCCTTTTTTTATCCAAAGTTTGTTTATTGATCAAACTCAAATGAGTCAATTGTTTTAAAGAAATTATGTCATATGTGGGCTATCAGTAAAACACATTACTTTTCTTTCAACAGGCTACATTTCTAGTAGATTCATCTTTCCAAAATGTGTTTATTTATCAAACTCAAATGAGTCCATTGTTTTAAAGAAATGATGTCATATGTGGGCTATCAGTAAAACACATTACTTTTCTTTCAACAGGCTGAATTTCTAGTAGATTCATATTTTTTTTAACCAAAATTTGTTTATTGATCAAACTCAAATGAGTCAATTGTTTTAAAGAAATAATGTCATATGTGGGCTATCAGTAAAACACATTACTTTTCTTTCAACAGGCTGAATTTCTAGTAGATTCATATTTTTTTTAACCAAAATTTGTTTATTGATCAAACTCAAATGAGTCAATTGTTTTAAAGAAATTATGTCATATATTAGGGCTATCAGTAAAACACATTACTTTTCTTTCAACAGGCTACATTTCTAGTACATTCATCTTTCCAAAATGTGTTTATTGATCAAACTTAAATTGAGTCCAGTGTTTTAAAGAAATGATGTCATATGTGGGCTAGTAAAACACATTACTTTTCTTTCAACAGGCTGAATTTCTAGTAGTTTCATCTTTTTTTTTATCCAAAATGTGTTTATTGATCAGATTGGACAAACTTGGTACTAAGAATTTCAACATTATCTTCCCTAGGTTATTTTAAATACTCTGCATGTATGTATTCAAACCACATTTATTCATAATTAATGTCAGTTATAAGTTACCTAGTGACCTCACATAAGTGTTCTGATATAACTAAAATACCACAAAAATGTATCTGTTCTCCATTTTCTATGTAATTTATTGTGTATTCCATTATTCTGTGTGAAATTGTCTAATCTGTATACATACAATAGAAATGGTAAAATTTAAACTGATTATTCATTGTAACAAAAAGATTCTTATACTTTACTGGTAATAAAATTACACATATTTTCAAACTGCTGCTCAAAGTAAAGACCTATACTGTAGTTTAATGGTAACACACCTGGTCTAACAAGAGTTCTGAGTTCAAATCTCAGCAAGTACATGTTTTGAAAGAAGCAGCTAAACTTAACAAATTATACATGAAACAATTATGTTGTGGGGAGTTGTCTTACTTAAACACTTATTACATTTTTATCCAGGCTTCTAGTGAACATAGTTTACTCCCTGTACCCTTTTCAAAAGCTTTTTTAACTCAGCAATCACAATTAAAAACAAGAGGGCCATGATGGCCCTGGATCGCTCACCTTAATTATACAATGTACTACAATGCAAAATACATCAGGACAATTATTCTGAATGCAACCTCCACAGTGTTAACAATATTTTCCTTCATTTGGCCTAGTGATCTATATTTTTTTACCTGATATGACCCATATTCCAACATGGACTAGATATTATCAAGACAACATTCTGACAAATTTTCAACTTGCTCAAAGTAAAAATGCGGCCTCCGGAGTTTGAACAATATTTTCCTTTATTGACCTTGTTTCTGACTCTACATGATCCATATTTGATCTTGGCTTAGATATCATTTAGATAAACATTCTCATAAAATGTCAAGCTGCTGTAGCAAAAAATGTGTCTTCTACAGAGTTAACAAGATGTTCCTTCAATTTGGCCTAGTGACCTAGTTTCTGACCCAATATGACCCATATTCGAACTTGGCCTAGATATCATTTAGACAAACATTCTGACCAAATTTCAAGCTGCTGAAGCAAAAAATGTGGCAGCCAAAGTGTTAACAAGATTTTCCTTCAATTTGGCCTAGTGACCTAGTTTTTGACCCTGCATGACCCATATTCGAACTTGACCTAGATATCATTTAGCTCAACATTCTGACCAAATTTCAAGCTGCTGAAGCAAAACATGCGGCTTCTACAGAATTAACAAGATTTTCCTTCAATTTGGCCTAGTGACCTAGTTTCTAACCCAATATGACCCATATTTAAACTTGACCTAGATATCTTTAAGACAAATATTCTGACAATATTTCAACATGCTCAAGTTGAAAATGTGGCCTCTACAGTGTTAACAAGATTACCCTTCAATTTGACCTAGTGACCTAGTGACCTCGTTTTTGACCTCATATGGCCCAGTTTCGAACTTGTCCAAGATTTGATGGAGATGAATGTTCTGATACACTTTCATGAAGATTGGATGCAAAATGTAGCCTGTAGAGTGTTAACTAGCTGAAATGTTGACGACGCACGACGGACGACGCACGACGGCCGGACGCCGGACAAAATGTGATCACAATAGCTCACCTTGCACTTCGTGCATAGGTGAGCTAAAAAGGAACAGTTTTCAACATTGATAACTCTGAGAATCTGTACATGTTCAAGGTCTGATCAGATCTTTCACTATCCATTTTTTTCAAACTACATATTTCATATACGTTGTTGACACTAACTTTGTTACTTATTAACAAATAACCTGATGCTGTTTCATGCTTTACAAATTAAAAACCAGAAAAGGAGCAGAAAAGGAGATAGGGGTTCAAAGCGAAAATGTTGTTGAATAGGAAGATATTGTTCATTTTGGATCAATTACACCATTCCGACAATGTATTCAGATTAGTCACAGACATCAAGTAATTTACATCAGGCAAGGGGCTAAACTTTACCCTTTTCAACATACATCATTATAATTGGGACTTTTGAAAATATTTTCGCAGTCTGTATGCATAGTGTTCTCGTCGTAAGATGTCTCAAGATCATACATTCAGCCAGATCATGCAAAGGTGAGAAATCAAAAGATTTATTTACGTCTCATCGTTTAATTCTTTCTCAATTTTTCTTAGGCTTGGCATGGAAGATTGTAAGTGTGTGGAGTATTTTAGTATTCTAAAAAGCCAGGGGGAAATGTTAGATAAACTGAAGTACCATTGAAAATAATGTTTAAAGCTCAAGTCATTCAATCAACCATCGTAACTTCGTAAGACTAAGAGTCAATTTCCAATTATATTTATTACTAGTTTACAAATAACTGGCATTTGTAAAAAAAAAAAAAGAACATTCTTCAATGCCGTCCAATGTTTTCCATCAACATCCTTGACCTAATAAAAAAAAAACCATATGTACAAATTAAACTTAAATGCATGATAAGTTTGGGTTTTTTCAATATCTTTTTCAAATTCCTTTTTGTAACTTTCTACAATTTGCCTATAAATTTGTTACTTGTTGGGGGACTGACACTGCTTAATTAATTGTTATTGCTTTCACACGACCTAGGCTTTGCCTATTAACATATTAATATTACATCAAAATATAATACGTGTGAAAGCTCGAGCCGAAGGCTCGAGCGAAGCACGCCTATAGGTTACACGTACGAACACATCATACGAGATCAAAACAACGAGAATTCAGTACAATCTTACTGTTTTTCACATATCAAATCTCAACCCCATAGCACTTTTTTTCGGCCATTTTGCTTCCGGTCTTACTGGACGGACAAATTATCGTAACCTATTCATTTCGTAACCGGTAAAACCCACAAACACGATATTCGTATGTTTTGACAAATCAAAAAATACTTAGAACTAGAGAGAAAAATTAAATTAAATTCCTACTCGATAAAGGAATGAAAACAAGGAATCTGATATGTGATAATTTGCGTGTAATTGCACTCGTTTTCTATTTTTAAATTAATATTTTCTCAACCGGAAGTAAACACATCCAAATGTGACGTCATTGCAACGAAAAGTAATGTCATTGTAAGGCAAGTAATAAATAAATAACAAAAGGAAAACGACAGGAATGGTAGGAAAAGATAGTATGACTCGTCACAAATGGATTTCATTCACTGGAAGGACTTTATGAAGGCTAAGTCGACTATTCTTTTGTACCTGTCATCATTATTTCATGGATTTTATATCTTTGCAATATAGAGAAGCAATAAACACTTGAAAATGATTGTAAATATGTCAACGGAAGTTATCGTTCGTTACACTGGCCTCGGATATTATTTTAACTGAAAAGGACGAACAATTCTGTTTCTGTATCGGCATAGCTTCATTTCAAGGTAAGCTTTATTTATTATATCAATAATTTGCTTAAAAATATAACTTCATTTCTAAATTATTTGTTTAGTATCTGTTGGGAACGTTCCACGATGCTTTCGTCACATCGCGTGACGTCACATGGTGTGTATCGTTATTGTCTGTATCTGTCATTTGAAGCCGAAGCCGTCTTGTCAAATGTTGACTCCACTCAAGAAAATAGCTAAACTATCATATCTTCGACTGTCTAGTTGTATTGACTTTAAGACGTTTATCTATTTATTGCAGTAAATGTAGCAAACAAACAAAACTACAGTCAATTTCAAATTATTTGCCTTCAATTTACATTATTTTTTAGCTCACCTATGCACGAAGTGCAAGGTGAGCTATTGTGATCACATTTTGTCCGGCGTCCGTCCGTCGTGCGTCGTGCGTCGTCCGTCGTCCATCGTCAACATTTGAGCTTGTTAACACTCTACGGGCTACATTTTGCATCCAATCTTCATGAAAGTTTATCAGAACGTTCATCTCCATAAAATCTTGGACAAGTTCGAAACTGGGCGATATGAGGTCAAAAACTAGGTCACTAGGTCGTATTGAAGGAAAATCTTGTTAACACTCTGGAGGCCACATTTTCAACTTGAGCATGTTGAAATATTGAAACTTTATCAGAATGTTTGTCTTGATGATATGTAGGTCAAGTTCAAATATGGGTCATATTGGGTCAGAAACTAGGTCACCAGGCCAAATTGAGGGAAAATCTTGTTAACTCTGTAGAAGCCGCATGTTTTGCTTGAGCGGCTTGAAATTTGTTCAGAATATTGAGCTGAATGATATCTAGGCCAAGTTCGAATATGGGTTATGCCGGGTCAAAAACTAGGTCACTAGGTCAAATTGAAAGAAAATCTTGTTAACACTTTTGATGCCGCATTTTTTGCTGCAGCAGCTTGAAATTTGGTCAGAATGTTTGTCTTAAATATATCTAGGCCAAGTTCAAATATGGGTCATATTGGGTCAGAAACTAGGTCACCAGGCCAAATTGAGGGAAAATCTTGTTAACTCTGTAGAAGCCACATGTTTTGCTTGAGCGGCTTGAAATTTGTTCAGAATATTGAGCTGAATGATATCTAGGCCAAGTTCGAATATGGGTCATGTCGGGTCAAAAACTAGGTCACTAGTCCAAATTGAAAGAAAATCTTTTTTACACTTTGGATGCCGCATTTTTTGCTTCAGCAGCTTGAAATTTTGTCAGAATGTTTGTCTTTAAGATATCTAGTTCAAGTTCAAATATGGGTCATATTGGATCTGAAACTAGGTCACTAGGCCAAATTGAGGGAAAATCTTGTTAACTCTGTAAAAGCTGCATTTTTTGCTTCAGCAATTTGAAATTTGGTCAGAATGTTTGTATAAATGATATCTAGGCCAAGTTCGGATATGGGTCATGCCGGGTTAAAAACTAGGTCACTAGACCAAATTGAAGGGTAATCATGTTAACACTCTGGATACTGCATTTTTAATTTCAGCATGATAAAACTTTATCAGAATGTTTTTCTTGATGATATATAGGCCAAGTTTGAATATGGGTCATGCTGGATCAAAAACTAGGTCACTAGATCAAATTGAAGGAAAATCTTGTGAACACTTTGGATGCCGCATTGTTTGCTTCAGCAGCTTGAAATTTGGTCAGAATGTTTGTCTGAATTATATCTAGGTCAAGTTCAAATATGGGTCATATTGGATCAGAAACTAGGTCAATAAAGGAAAATATTGTTCAAACTCCGGAGGCCGCATTTTTACTTTGAGCAAGTTGAAACTTAGTCAGAATGTTGTCTTGATGATATCTAGTCCATGTTGGAATATGGGTCATATCAGGTAAAAAATATAGATCACTAGGCCAAATGAAGGAAAGTATTGTTAACACTGTGGAGGTTGCATTCAGAATAATTGTCTTGATGTGTTTTGCATTGCAGTACATTGTATAATTAAGGTGAGCGATCCAGGGCCATCATGGCCCTCTTGTTTACATTGTACAGTTTAACAGTTTATGTCTATGACCTAGTCTTTGTCAAATCATGAAAGTATGACCAAAATCAGTTCACCCTGGTTTTGGGGTATACATAGTAAATGTCTTAAGCCATATATCATCCAACCTGAAAGAGAGGAAAACACTGTCATGCCTTCAAATGAGTCTATTGTTTTAAAGAATTGATGTTATATGTGGACTATCAGTAAAACACATAACTTTTCTTTCAATAGGCTGAATTTCTAGTAGTTTCATATTTTTTTTATACAAAATTTGTTTATTGATCAAACTCAAATGAGTCCATTGTTTAAAAGGTATGATGTCATATGTGGGCTACCAATAAAACACATTACTTTTCTTTCAACAGGCTGAATTTCTGGTATATTTATCTTTTTTTTTATCCAAAATGTGTTTATTGATCAAACTCAAATGAGTCCATTGTTTTAAAGAAATGATGTCAAATATATGTGGACTATCAGTAAAACACATTACTTGTCTTTCAACAGGCTGCATTTCTAGTAGATTCATCTTTTTTTTAACCAAAATTTGTTTATTGATCAAACTCAAATGAGTCATGATTGTTTAAAAGAAATGATGTCATATGGGGGCTATCAGTAAAACACATTACTTTTCTTTCAACAGGCTGAATTTCTAGTAGTTTCATTTTGTTATTGTTTCATCCAAAATGTGTTTATTGATCAGATTGGACAAACTTGGTACTAAGAATTTAAACATTATTTTCACTAGGTTATTTTAAATACTCTGCATGTATAAACTCAAATAAGGTAAAAACAAACTGAGCATTGAAATCTGTAGATAAAGAGGATCAATCTCTTTTTAAATTCAACAAACACTCATAAACATTTTGGTTGAAAAATAAAGGAAACTCAATCTGTTTTTCAACAGAAAAAGGTTATAAGGCAGTTCATAATTGATGTCAGTTATATTAGTCACCCAGTGACCTCACATAAGTGTTCTGTCCTCTGATATAACTGAAATACCACAGAAATGTATCTGTTGTCTGTGTAATTTATTGTGAAATCCATTTTTTCTGTGTGAAATTGTATAATCTATACAATAGAAACGGTAAAATTTAAATTGGTATACATTCATTGTAACAAAAAAAATCTTATACTTTACTGGTAATAAAATTACACATATTTTCATGAACTGCTGCTCAAAATAAAAACCTATACTGTAGTTTAATGCTAAAACACCTGGTCTAACAAGAGTTCTAAGATCAAATCTCAGCAGGTACATGTTTTGAAAGAAGCAACTACAACTTAACAATGTATACATGAAACAATTATGTTGTGGGGAGTTGTCTTACTTAAACACTTATTACATTTTTATCCAGGCTTCTGGTGAAAATAGTTTACTCCCTGTACCCTTTTCAAAAGCTTTTATAATTGAGCAATAACAATTAAAAAAAGGAATGGTTATCAACATTGATAACTCTGAGAATCTGTACATGTTCAAGGTTTGATCCGGCTTTGATAACCGTTCTAATATCAAAGTTTTAACGAAATTTATACATCATATTTTTATAATAGAGCAATTTTAACATGATCACTAACAATGTTAAATTATTGCAAATTCTTCTGGAAAATCCATTTCTCTGTTTGTACTTTTTATAAATTCTTTATTTGCTATAAACATACTGTTTATTGTTTTATGCAATAAAATGTATATTGAATATATTGATCAGATCTCTCATTATCCATTTTTTTCAAACAACACATTTCAGATATATGTATATATAATCAGTAACTGTTGTTGACACTAAGTCTGGTACTTATTAACAAATAATCTGATGCTGTTTTACAAATTAAAAACCAGAAAAGGATAGGTGTTCAAAGTGAAAATGTTGTTGAATAGGAACATATTGTTCAATTTGGATATGTTCAATTTGGATCAATTACACCATTCCGACAATGTATTCGGATTAGTCACAGAAATCAAGTAATTTACATCAGACAAGGGGCTAAACTTTACCCTTTCCAACATACATCATTATAAATGGGACTTTTGAAAATATTTGTCAAAAATTACAGTTTTCTCAGTCTGTATGCATAGTGTTCTCATCTTAAATTGTCTCAAGATTATACATTCAGCCAGATCATGCAAAGTTAGCCATCTGCCTTGGAAGATTGTTGTGTGGAGTATTTTATTATTCTAGAAAGCCAGGGGAAAATGTTAGGTGAACTGAAGTACCATTGAAAGTAATGTTAAGCGCAAGTCATTCAATCAACCCATGGTAAGAGTCAGTTTCCAATTATATGTATTACTAGTTTACAAATAACTGGCATTTGTAAAAATAAATCAGAACATTCTTCAATGCCTTCTAGTGTTGTTTTCCATCAACATCCTTGGAAATCTTACAGTCTGTTACAATCCTGACCTAATAAAAAATAAAACAGATATATATGTACAAATTAAACTTAAATGCATGCTAAGTTTCGTTTTTTTCAATATGTTTTTCAAATTCTGTTTTTGTAACTTTCTACAATTTGCCTATTAATTTGTTTCTTGTTCAATGGGGGACAGACAGTGCTTAATTAATTTGTTCTTGCTTTCACACGACCTAGGCTTTGCCTATTAACATATTAAGTTAGACGAAATATCTACCCCGTTTACCCTATAGTATCAGTTAGATGAAATAAAGAGAATGCAATGTTAGTTATAAGGGAAATAACTGCAATTATATTTTTTTTAAACTACTGACGTATTTGTCTCGCTTAGTGACAACGGAAAAGCTTTGTTGTTGATCTTATCAGTACAACTTGTTCTATTTACTAAATATAGAATGATGCATGCAGGTGCAGTCTCACAGTTTTAAAATCACTTCCGGATTATGGATTCTGTTTTAATCTTTGCATTGGTTGTCAATGCGCTTGTCATCGTGGGAGGTGAAACTGAGGTACGATTTACCATTCTATTGTCGGTTCATAGATGTACCAAAATCCCCCTAATTAAACAAAAATTATATATGCGACTCCAGCCCATTAACAAAGTTTTCCTTTGATTTGTTCAGGGACGTAGTCTTATCTATGTGATGTCCCTGATTTGTTCCAGTAAACTCTTGTGTACATCGACACATGCAATGCCTGTCTGACCTAAATTTACAAATACCAACACAACCACCTTGTCCTTTCAAAGATAATAGCTCTAAAATTTTGCATTTTTCTATCTGATTGAATAGGAATTTCGGCTTTTATAGATCATAATCAGGAGGAATTTCGGTATGCAGAGCTCTAGATAAGGTGCGTTTTGCTTGTTCTAAAATCCTTATTTTATCTGCTAACCCTATGTTGTGGGTACAGTACTAAATGAGACGATTATTTTGAGTACACACAACATAGGGTTTGGTTGGATAATAAGAGAGATATTGTGCGGAAAAGAGCTGCAAACCCCTCCTTATCTGGACCTCTGTGGAACGCACACAGCCGTATTTGTCATGTACTTGCTCAACAGTAGACTGAGTAGTGCTGGAGCAGTACAATATCCCTCAGGGTTTCATGCATAAATATAAGCATCATCTTTTGTATGTTTCCTTTCCCTCATACGATAATTCTGCAGCAGACGACTTTGAACATATTTTGTCAAAAAATAGAAAATCTCTATAATAGAATGGATAACATATGACTAAAAGTAGAAAACATTGTGGCAAAAGGAGAAATTAATTAGTAGTTTGCAAACACTAACTTATCCCCTGAATGATATTTTCCAAATACAAAGTTGTTGGACTTCAAATGAAATTATTACAATAGTTTTATAAATTATTGACTGATTTAACCCCTATATATAACCAAAACATGTGTGCAGCTTATATAAAAGTGTGTATATAAATTCAGTATAATTTTACATAAACATGATGTTTTCAGTTGAAAATGCAAAAGCCAAAGATATGTTTGGCTAAAACATACATTCTGTAGCAGACGACTTCAAACGCATTTTGTCAAAACATAGAAAATCTCCATAATTGAATGGATAACCTGTGACAAAAAGTGGTAAACATTGTGGCAAAAGGAGAAATTGCACTTTCTTCTTTGTCACTATGTTTTCAAAAAGCTATCTGCTGCAGAGGCGTCAGAAAGCGTCTATATGAGGGAAAGGGATTGTCCCTGAAGTGTTTAGGCCCTAAATATAATTTATAAAGAAAATTGAATTCTGGTTTTATTGATGCATGAATCATAACAATCTTTTCAGGAATAAATTGACAATCGTAGTTCGAAGTTTGATTTACAGGTATTTTTCGATCCTCCTTTCAACATGTGGGTCAGTTTAAAAATAAATGCGATCACATGATTGATTTGCATATTAATGAGATCACATGATCCAATCAGGTCAAATATATAACTTCCTGTTGATTTTTCAATCATTTTCCAGTCGCGATTATTTATGAAAATATCGGCACGGAAAGTTAAGAGCATGGTGTTCCGCATCTGGTAAGTATTTATTTTACGATTCAATACATTTGAAAACTTTAAATCAATAACTTTAATTTGATGTACGAATAAACAAAATCCGTCCACAAACAACGATAGCATGCAAATTTAAAGTTCAAAGGTCACGCTTTTCGAGCATGACTCGGAGGTCAATATACGACGCCATTTTGTCAATATTAAATCGCTGGAGAAAATACACTACAAACCCCGAAATCAGCGCTAACACACAGTCTTGATTAATATTTTGATGAATAATCAGATAATTAATATGATTTTATGAAATAAACCCGTTAATATTTGTTATTCAGCCATTATACTTAAATCCGTTAAACCCTAAACAAAGGGTCACGATTACGTAAATTTTCATAATAAGAAAACAATAACATTGGCGAAAATATTCGCTTACGTGCGAGTTTCTAAACAGTTTTAGAAATGAAACACATATACTCTTGTCATTGCATTGCACACTTATTTAGATGCTAGTTATTATTTAAAACGAAGCCAAATTTTTTATTTTGAAATTGCCAACAGGAATTGATTTCGAACAGTCACATTTTCGGATACGGCAAATGTAGCAATGTTGTTGTCATCATACATTTTCGTGATGGACGTGACACATTATAAATATTATGTGTATTTTCAATGATTTGACATTGTATTAACTAATAAGATGAACCCTTTCCCACATGCAAAGATATCTACCATAGAACTGATTCTTTGAAAACATTGTGGAAAAGGAGGCTTTTTTCAAAACTTATTCAATAATTATATTTTCTCTTATATTAGAGATTTTTTAATCATTTGACATGATATAAAATTATAACCTTACCCACCCGTAGACACATTTGCAACCGATTTTTAAGACATTGTGGAAAAAGAGGATCTTTCTTCAAACTTAATAACTTATTGCAACATCTGCAGCAGATTTTATTTAAAACATTGTGACAAAGGGGGATTTTTTTCTGCAAACCATATTCAATTATAACACTCCTCAATAAAGAGATTTTCCTTAATTTGACCAAAATGTTTTCAAAGTCACTGATGCAGATCTGTCACATGTTGCAATGGATTTATTATTAATTGGCTATAATTGCTATAGATAAAGTATAACCTGTACTGAATTCTTGGAATGAAAATAAAAGACACACATTTACTTTTTCATTTATTTTCATAATTTTATGAATCATGTACATATTTCAGATTTATGACATGATGAATGGTTTATAATGGTATCCAGCCAACACAAGACAATTGATCATCCCTGAATCACCGCTGTCCATCCTGTAAAGATGTTCAATCCCAAAAGAATGTATCAAGAATGACATGAAGATGAAAGATGATGGTGTTATAATTTCAAACATTGAAGCATTGAATGATGATGCCATAAGGTCAAATTTGAAAGATGACAGAGGAATTTTTTCTAATGATCTTATGCTGTGTGTTATTGATTTATTTGGAGCAGATCATGCCTAGTGACAAAAGAAGAAATTGCACAAAACGTTACTCACTTTTATAGGTTATCCATTCAATTATAGAGAACTTCTATTTTTTGACAACATATGTTCAAAGTTGTCTGCTGCAGAATTGTTGTATGAGGGAAAGGGTTAAATCATATAAAATATAGTGGTTATTTATTTCATATTTTATTTATATTTTAAATGATGTTTAATTAAAATAAAGCTTAAAATGGTAAACATATATCTGGATTTATATATACCTTAATTCCCAAGTTTTTAGAATGTAATCTATTTGCAGACTGTTTGCAATCTAGTTGCAGACCGTTTGCAATCTATTTGCAGATGGTTTGCAATCTATTTGCAGACTGTTGCAATCTAGTTGCATAGTATTTGCAATCTAGTTGCAAAGTATTTGCAATCTAGTTGCATAGTATTTGCAATCTAGTTGCATAGTATTTGTAATCTAGTTGCAAAGTATTTGCAATCTAGTTGCATAGTATTTGTAATCTAGTTGCATAGTATTTGTAACCTATTTGCAGATTTTGCTGTTGAATTGGCTGCAAACATTCTGCAAAGGGTTTTTTGAATGCTTCATGTACCCTTTGCAATCTGTTTGCAGACTGTTTGCACAGATCGTTCCAAATCTACCCGTCTGCAGAATATATTCTGCAAATATTTGTAGAATATATTCTGCAAACACTTTCGCAAACAATTTGCAAAGGTTTGGAATATATTCCGCAAACACTCCCATTCGTAGGGGAATTTTGCTCGTTTTGAGCAATTTCTTCTTTTGTCACTATGTTTTCAAAAAGCCGTCTGCTGCAGAGGCGTCAAAAAGCGTCTGTATGAGGGAAAGGGTTAAATTTGGTAGATTTTAGCGAATTCTGATGGATTTTGGTAAATTGGGGGATTTTGTTATTTCTATGCACCCCATTTGAACTATTGGACAATAAATTGACTCTCAGATTAAGTATTTTAAATTCACAAAATAAACCATTTTTAGTGAGTTTATTCTTAGATTAAATAAACATTTTTAATAAAAATATATATACATGTACACACCCTGATGCCTCGGCAGCAGAATACTTTTGAAAACATTGCGGGAATTGATTAACCAATCCAACAAAATAATGATTTCTGAAGCCTCTGCAGCAGACAATTTTTTAAAACCTTGTGGCAAAAGGAGTATTTGCTCGTTATGCTAACCCTACAATCCTGAGCGCAAAGGACGGAGAGCCATTACTACCATTTTGAAAGTCTTTGGTATGACCCGGCAGATGGATTGAACTAGTGACCTTCGCCAACAGATGCAGATACTCTACCACTGCATTTGCAAGGCAGTCTTTTTGCCAAAGGAGAAATTGCGTTCATCATGAAATCTTCTGTTGAAAAGTTTCAAAAGTTGTCTGCTTCAAATGCTTTAAAATGTGTCTGCAAGTGAGGAACGAGTTAAGGTCATATGTGAAAGGTCAAGGTCACTGTTGCACTTCTTTTCACAGCATTGATGTACATGTTTCTTGTTTATTCTTCAGTTGAACTCGAAGCCTGATATATATTACCTTCACATCAAATCCGACATTCAATACCGCTTTGCAACCACCTTGGTTACAAGTAGGATAGCCAATCGTGCAAGCGAAGCTGTAGCGGTGACGTTCAATTTGTACCTACCTGACAATGCTTTCATCTCAAACTTTACTCTGTGAGTCTAATTGATTGTTTCCATGGTTACCCTTATCTCACTGTATGCGACTTAATACAGCATTTGCATTTTCTTCTATAGAAACACAGGAATGTACAGACTTTGTGAAAAATGTAGATCAAGATCATGTACAATTCCTTTATTCGACCCCTTTTGGAGTATGGTGATACTATATGAGACAACTGCTCTCAGGAGCTTAAGAATGACATTGAGGCAGTTCAAATAGAGGCCGCTAGAATCGTTACAGGTGCAACAAAACTATGCAATACTGACAGGCTTATTAGCGAACTCCTTTGGGATACTTTGTCCGAACGTAGAAGAAAACATCGTCTCACTGTGTTTTACAAAATGAAGAATCATCTTACCCCTTCATATCTTTCGGACCTTGTTCCCCAACAAAATCGGCCTGCTCACAATCTTCGATTTACACATGATGTTCCCGCAATCCACACTCGTACCACACTCTATAGTTCCTCATTCCTACCAAAAACTATCCGTGAGTGGAATGAACTCTCTCCCGTCGTCCGCAACTCACCATTCCTACCTTCTTTTAAAAACAAGATACACGGTGTACACAACAAGTCACCCTTTATATAACGTCGGTGGTCGGAAGCAACAAATCAACCATGCACGTTTGAGATTAGGATGCAGCTCACTTAACTTTGATCTTTACCGCCACAATATCGTTGAAACTGACCTCTGTGCTTGTGGTAGTGTAGAGACAGCAAATCATTTTCTTCTTCACTGTCCATCATATCGTACTGCCCGCGACTTATTTTTTTCCAATCTTCCATGTCCACCTACTATCAACTGCCTTCTCTTTGGCGATGAGCGTTTATCGTTCGAATCAAACAAGGCAATCTTTCTTAATGTCCAGAAATATATTGATGCAACCAAGAGATTTTGTACGGGATGATGATTGTCGAGTGAGTGTTGTTTGCTGCTGGGGACTCTGGGTATGACATAACAGTAATGATATATTATAAAGACCTTTTTTTTTTTTTTTATTTAAATTAAAATCTATTGAGACAATAGTATAATCTAATTTCATTTATCATATATTATGTAAACTCATTATCAATACGCCATGTAATTTTGAATATGATGCAAATTTATCTGAGGAAAGGAATTTGTATAAGTGTCTATGACGCTTGTTTTCCAATCCTATGTACACAACATGTATTACATATATACTAATGTGCAACTATTTCTCAATAAAATATGTTTAAACTAAGATCAGCACATTCATTAACCCTTTCACACAAACAGGTCTCTGCATAATGCACCAGACGACATTTGAAAACATTGTGGAACAAAAGGAAATTGCTCAACATGATTATAAGCATTTTCACCTTTTTCACAACCTTTTCATGTAGATTCTTTATTATACTTTCATTTTTAAAAATTTGCTTTATTTTTGCCAAGATATTTGTTTACCCTTTTCCCACATATAGACGCTTTCTGATGCCTCTGCAGCAGACGATTTTTGAAAACATTGTGGAAAAAGGACGACTTTTGAAAACATCGTGACAAAACAAGCAATTTCTCCATTTGCCACAATGTTTTCAACTTTCTTCAGTAATTATTCTACAATTATAGATATTTTCCATAATTTTGAGTAGACATTTTCAAAGTAGTCTGCTGCAGATTTGCTGTATGTGGGAAAGGGTTAAAATAAACATAATAGTATTCAAAGCCATAAATATGGAGCAATTTGCATGTTGTGAAATCCGTATTGACCCTCTAACCCTATGTTGTGGTTACATTTTATGTAGGGAACTAGAAGGAAAGATATATCCAGGAATAGTCAAAGAGAAAGAAGAAGCCAGACATGAATATGAGCAGGCTCAGCAACAAGGACAAAATGCTGGTATTGTTTCACAAAGGTGTGTCCCTGTCCATCGTATTATCACTGTTTTAGTCATATGTCCAAAAAAGACTCATGTAACTAAACTAACTAAATTGTGGCAAAAGGAGAAATTGCTCTTCATTATACCCCCCGCAAACAAAGTTTTGGGGGGGTATATAGGAATCACCCTGTCCGTCCGTCTGTCTGTCTGTCCATATGTCTTGTAAGCGCAACTCCTCCTTAACGGCTGGACCGATTCTGATGAAACTTTACACAGATGCAGTACACAACCTGAGGATGTGCATGAAGTAAGATTATCCCGGTTGGAAATATTTCAAGGGAGATAATTGCCATTACTTAGTCCAATATTACAATATGTGGCGACAGGTCTCGTAGGGGGGTATCCTTGTGTGAGTTCACTCACAGTTCTAGTTTCAAATGTTGTCTATTGCAGAGGTATCAAATGGCATCTATAAGTGTGGAAGGGTTAACCCTTTCCCTCATACGACAATTCTGCCGCAGACGACTTTGATCATATTTTGTCAAAAAATAGAAAATCTCTATAATTGGATAACCTATGACTAAAAGTGGAAAACATTGTGACAAAAGGAGAAATTGCTCATTTTAAGCAATTTCTTCTTTTGTCACTGTTTTCAAAAAGCCGTCTGAAAGCGTCTAAATGAGGGAAAGGGTTAAGTCTCATAATGGTTTCATCGAAAGGGACTATAGCTTTGCCTTCCGTCTGTCTGTCTGTCTGTCTGTCTGTCAAAAATACCGGATTGTGAGATAACTCTGAAAGCATAGGAGCTAAATTTATGAAACTTGGTATGTGGCTATGTGCATAGATGGCAACTAGAGGATTATGCATGTCATTTATTGTTTCTATTCTTTTCAATATCAAGTTCAATTCTTTAAGGTCAGAGGTAGAAAATCAAACTTAATCTGGCTTATAGGTTAACTTGAAAGGTATAAGAGATGGGTTCAAGAAACCTGGTGTGTGCACGGGGGCAACTAAAAGATTATGCAGATTTTTTTTGTATCTTTTATTTTATCAAAGGTAAAGCATTTAACTTTATCTATATTACTAGAAAACTCAAGAGAAAAAGAATGGGTTCAGAAAACTGTGTGTGTGTGTGTGTGCGGAGAAGACAAGTATTCTGCATGTCATTTAATGTTTCTGTATGCTTTGGAGGTCAAGGTCATAGATTAAGGTCAAACTTCAGAGGTCAATAACAATTCTGGGAAATGTTGTCTGTATCATTTAAAGGGTAAACTTCACATCATTTGTGAATTCAGTTTTATTTTTCGTACTTTTATAAACATGTAAATTTATTTAAGTGTACCTTGATTGAGTAGGGTTTTAACCCTTTCCCTCATAGGACAATTCTGCAGCAGACGACTTTGAACATATTTTGTCAAAAAATAGAAAATCTCTATAATTGAATGGATAACGTATGACGAAAAGTGGAAACAATTGTGGCAAAAGGAGAAATTGCTCGTTTTGAGCAATTTCTTCTTTTGTCACTATGTTTTCAAAAAGCCATCTGCTGCAGAGGCGTCAGAAAGCGTCTATATGAGGGAAAGGGTTAACACTGTTTTCAACATTTTTTCAGTCATATCACGATAGCCAGTCCACCTACTCATGTGTTTCCTGGTTTTCTCACACCTATACTCCACACAACAGTCTTTCCAAGCTGCTTTTCCACAAAGATTGTTAACCTTTTCCCTCATATAGACGCTTTTTGACGCCTCTGCAGCAGACAGCTTTTTGAAAACATAGTGACAAAAGAAGAAATTGCTCAAAACAAGCAATTTCTCATTTTGCCACAATGTTTTCCACTTTTAGTCATAGGTTATCCACCCATTCAATTTTAGAGATTTTCTATTTTTTGACAAAATATGTTCAAAGTCGTCTGCTGCAGAATTGTCATATGAGGGAAAGGGTTAACCCATTAGTGGGAGACAAATGACGCTTGTTGAATTTGCTTTTGTCAAATGACAGAAAGAATTTTGGCTGAGCTTGGGTTCAAACTCACAACTCCTGGATCGATAGCTCAATAGCCTATGTCATTTATGACTGAGCTTCCAGGGCTCCACTATACTGTTGGAAAAAGGGTATATATGTAAATATAGTGTACCTTCTTTAATAATTGAATAAATTTGAGAACAGTGTGGCAAAAGGATAAATTACTCTTGATGATGATTTTGTTTTCTCCTTTTCCCACAGTACAGATCAAAATACAACTGCAGGCAGGGGGGAATGGTTCAACCCTTTCACATGTACAGACGCATCTGCAGCAGACGACTTATGAAAACATTGTGGCCAAAGTGGCAATTGCTCATAATGATCAATTTCTTCATTTGCCACATCGCTTTCATTATACCCCCGACAAACGAAGTTTAAAGGGGGAATATTGGAGTCACCCTGTGGTCGGTTGGTCCGTTGCAATTTTCCTTGTCCGGAGCATAACTTTTAAACTTCTTGATGGAATTTAATAAAACTTCATGCAATGATACAACACAGTGAGATAAAGTGCAGTGTATAAGAACCATAACTCTAATTTAGCTAGTTACAGAGTTGTTGCCCTTTGTTACTTTTTCTTGTCCGGAGAATAACTTTCAATTGTAAAAAAGGCCATCAGTGATAACAGTTTAAATAAAGTTCATGGAAGAACCAAGTTGATGAATACATGGAGTTCAAGCAAACGAGGTGTGATTGTATTTTCTCTATTGCTCTTTTGTTTATTTCTCTTCATTGGGTCCCTCAGCATAACTCAAATACTTAAACAAGTTATTGATTTCCATGAAAGCTTGTGCACTGCACAACAATTAAAAAAGCTTTATTTTCTAATTTTAACCAAGACGATCCAAAAATGAACAAAACAAGAATATCTTGATCCATAACATTGTCATTTTAAGGTGGGGTTTCTGAACATTTCACTACCTTTCCTATCAGGAAGGCGTTCGGGGTATTTATCACATTCAGTGATAGCTCTAGTTTACAGAAGTTTCCCATATTTTTGCTGAGACATTTTTATAAATCGTCTATTGTAGATTTGTTGTATATTGAAAATGGTTAACCCTTTCCCTCATACGACAATTCTGCAGCAGACGACTTCGAACATATTTTGTCAAAAAATAGAAAATCTCTATAACTGAATGGATAACCCATGACTAAAAGAGGAAAACATTGTGGCAAAAGGAGAAATTGCTCGTTTTGAGCAATTTCTTCTTTTGTCACTATGTTTTCAAAAAGTCGTCTGCTGCAGAGGCGTCAGAAAGCGTCTACATGAAGGAAAGGGTTAAACTCAATTTTCCTTAATTTTTAAAAGTCCAAGGGAAACCAACTCTTTCATGGTTGAGGTCAATGTGGCTGCTGGTAGCAAGGTGACCTTCAACTTGACCTACCAGGAACTGTTACAAAGAAAATTGGGCATCTACCAGCATAAAATTTATATCGACCCCGGACAACCAATCGAAGATTTACAGGTAAATTATGTTCATTATTGAGATATTCATAACTTCAAGGTCAATGCCAATCTAGCTGTCTTTATATGTGGGAATAGGTTAATCACCCTAACAGCACCTTTGTGATTACTGTGTGATGTATTCTTTTTATTCCTTTTTCAAGTACAACACTTTGACAGCAGACAACTTTGAAAATAACTCTTGACTATGTGTACATATGGAAAAATCTCTATAAATGAATTTTGAGTTAAACCATGAGCAATTTCTCCTTTTTCCATATTGTTTTTCAAAAGTCGTCTGCTGCAGAGGCACCAGAAATGTTCTGTATGTGGGATATGGTTAATAAATATTGTGGTGTAAGGAGAAATTGCTTGATCAGAGCTATTTCTCCTTTTGCCACAATGTTTTTGAAAGATGTCTGCAGCAAAATTCGTCTGTATTTTTATCATCTCTGTTGTGACTTGCTTCTTTTTTAACCCATTACTTCGCACAGATGACATTTGACACTTGCCATTGAAAATGACTTTTGAAATCATTGCAATAAAAGGTTTCATCTTTTATTGCAGCATATTCAACTCTTTAGCAATATAAATCTTTCAGTTTTCTAGATTGTTCAAATTGTATGTCTGATGATTGTAAAGCAGACGACCTTTGAAATGTTATGCGAAGTAATGGGTTTACAGTTCTTCTTCAATTTGGGAGGTACCAAAATTAGCCTGATAAGACTTACAAAGAGTGTTATTTTTGCTGTTTCAGGTACATGTTTCAATCAAAGAATCTCGCAACATTACAGTTTTGAGAGTACCAAATTTGAGGACTGATATTCTAACAAATAACTATGATGAAGGTATGTAGATAAATCATATAAAAACACTGATATATATTCAAAGATGACGTTCACAATTTGTTTTTCAATAACCTCAAAACTCCAGATGGGGGCCGCCATTTTGGATTTGTATTTTAAAAAATAGCATGCCTGCAAAATACTGGATCGAAAGTAATTGTCATCTAGTCAAGTATTTTTAAATTCGATATTTATGGATATAGAAGTGGGGTATAATTTTTGTTCACTTCTATACTTACAAAATAATAAAATATAAATGAAATTGAGGGTATAAATTATTTATGTATATTTATTATATTATTTTCCATACGTCATAATAGAAGACCACTAATAATTCCAAATATGTAGTGGTCATGCAATGAAAACAGATTAAATATTAACTTACTACTGACTTGTTTCTTAATTGGTTGTGCAATCTTTACTCTTAAATAGCTTGTGCTATATACGAGTATAATGATTTCACAAATTAAAGCATACTTTTCTCTTGTTTAAGATTTGGAAATAAGTTAAAATTTAAGAGTAAAAATTGCACCACCAATTAAGAAACAATTCAGCAATATGTGTTTACAAACATGAGTTCCAAGTTGACATTGGGGAAAGGGTTAATAGAGTTTATTAGAGTTGAAAACATTGTGATAAAAGGAGCTGTTGCTCATTATGGTTGCTCTTTTCATAATGTTTTCTAAAGTTGTCTGCTGCAGATGCTTTAAGATGCATCTGTATGTGGGAAAGGGTTATTCAACATTTTTATTCATCATGTCAAATGTTTTCTGTTCTTTCTAGGAACAAATCTGAATGCAATGATAACAAAACAGGCTAGCAACTTGGCAAATATAGTATACGAGCCTACAGTAAAAGAACAAACTCTGACTTCTAAGCTCGGCCTATCCGGTGAGTTTATAGTAGAATATGATGTCGAAAGAGATTTAGATGCAGGCGATGTTATTGTAAGTGCTTTTACCAGGAGTCTTACATTTGCTCAAAATTGTGTGAGATGTGTTAGGCGATTTAGGGTCTTAATGCATATACGTACAGTGAAGGTTCTGTGCACGGTCTCACCAGAGTCTTCACTGTCCTTCACTGTCCTTCACTGACCTTTCCCACATACAGCAAATCTTCAGCAGATTTTAACCCTTTCCCACATACAACAAATCTGCAGCAGATTTTAACCCTTTCCCACATACAGCAAATCTGCAGCAGACGACTTAGAACATGTCTTCTCAAAATATGAAAAAAATCTATTGTTGGTATCATTACTGAAAAAAGTTGAAAACATTGTGGCAAAAGGACAAATTGCTCATTTTGAGCAATTTCTCCCTTTTTCACAATGTTTTCAAAAATTGTCTGCTGCAGTTGTGTCAAAATGCATCTATACGTGGGAAAGGGTTAAATGAAAGATCAGTTATTGCAAAAACGGAAAACATTGTGGCCAAAGTCATCTGCTGCAGAGGCGTCAGAAAGTGTCTGTATGTGGGAAAGGGGGGTTAAGCTTTTAATGGTTCCAACCTGGAGAGATAAAAAATTATGCAACCCAATGGGGAGATACCACTTCTCTGTTGTCAGTCCAATGCGCTTTCATTTATTCACTTATGGACAGACAACACAATGTCATATGTTCTTTGAAATGCGTCAGGTTGCAGGTTCGATCTCCGGCCGGGTAATACAAAAGACTGAAAATGCAACTAATGGGTTTCCCTCCTTGCCGCTCAGGGCTTTGGGGTTAGCATTTGTGACTGTCTCAACGGTGTCAGGATAAACGGACCAGTATAACTCTGGGTAACTTATCCAGGAAACGCTGAGATATAACTGAAAAATTATTGCAAGCTTCATAAAGCATCTGACATTCAAACAAAAAATCCATCAAACGCTCTTGTTGCTACTTAATGTCTGGCTTTGGGAGATCTACCCACTATTGGGTCCATCTGAGCTATTTGCTGAAATAGGTACTCAGTACATCTTTGGGTCAATTCGGAGCTCAAATCCTATGTTGTGGGTACTCAAAAGAATCGTCTCGGTGAGATAATTCTTCTGAGTACCCACAACATAGAGTTTGGTCGAGTAATAAGAGAAAAATTGTCTGGAAAAGACCTGTTCACTCCCTCTTTTCTAGTCCTCTGGGACTCAATAAGCCTGGGCTCCATCTCTGAGACATGGTTGCCTACTTACAATTACCTGCTATATGTTTAACCCTTTTCCACATGCAGCAAATCTGAAGCAGACAATTTTGAAGACATTGAGGTAAAAATTTGAAAAATCTCCATAAATGAAAATATAGTAAGCAAATAAGAGTTTTAAGTTATATTTTCAACTCATATGTTTATTGTACTTTCATGTATATAGATTTTTTTCAAAGTTGCAGATTGTTTTGTAGGTTTGAAAGGGTTTAAAAGTAACCAGTCTACATTTATCTTTATAAAAGCCAATTTCTTATAAACAATCAATTTTTAATGATGCTTTTATATCAGGTTTAAGGTCAAATTACGCCAAATACATCCATGGCCATGCAGATCTACAGCCACATAGTCCCAAAAAATATACCTTTGTTTGTATAGAAATGAGTGTATACATTCACCAGAATGCATTGAATATATGACATTCATTGTAAATGTGTATAGAATGCACTGGAAATGTTTGATTTGATCATTTTTAGTATTCTGACCTTGTTTGAAATTGAAAGTAGACTATGAGAAAAACCAGATTCGTCCCAGCCGGATTTCGTCCAAAAGGACAGTAACCGTTTTCGCGAGGTGAATTATTTTTGTTATAATGCATTGCCCCTGATTTTCTTTGGATTATTTTAAAGCTTAGAGGTAACTCTTTTCAATGATATAGGGTGTTCTACCCGAGAAACACTTAGAACAAGTTGAAACTGGTTGATTTACATGGAAAGAATTGATTTGGTGTATTGTGACCTTAAAGTTCTTTCTGTGGAAATTCCTTTGGAAAGGTTTACAGTCTCCCCCTTGCATGAGCATATTTAATGTTCTTCTTCCCCCCCCAGATTCAAAGCAAACGACTCTAAGAATAACACAGCAAGCTAGACGTATACATTGCTTTTACAGGTCGTGGGTGAATATTTCGTTCATTACATTGCGCCCGCTGTAACGAATCCTATTCCCAAAGATGTGCTGTTTGTTCTGGATAAAAGCGGATCAATGGCAGGGAGGAAATGGGCACAGCTGATGGTAAACCTTTTACAGATGCTTTCTGACACCTCTGCAGCAGAAGACTTTTGAAAATATTGTGATTAAAGGAGTAATTGTTCATATCACGAGCAATTATCTTCTTTAGCCACAATGTTTTTAACTCTATTAACCATTTTCCTCATATAGACGTTTTCTGACGCCTCTGCAGCAGACGGCTTTTTGAAAACATAGTGACAAAAGAAGAAATTGCTCAAAACGAGCAATTTCTCCTTTTGCCACAATGTTTTCCACTTTTAGCCATAGGTTATCCATTCAATTATAGAGATTTTCTATTTTTTGACAAAATATGTTCAAAGTCGTCTGCTGCAGAATTGTCGTATGAGGGAACGGGTTAAATGATTAAACTTTTATTTGTAGAGATTAACCATATTATTTAACAATATGTTTTCGAAGTTGTCTACTGCATATTTGTTATATAAAGTTAACCCCATCAAGATAACAACTATTCATACCTCATTAGTGGATGTCTAGACTATAAAATATTATGCGCAAAGGAGTAAATGCCTATGATCAGAGGACTAGATAAGGAGGAGTAATAGGTCTTTCTTATATAATATCTCTCTTAGCACTCATTAAAACCTATGTTGTGGGTACTCAAAAGAATCGTCCCAAGTGCAGGTGTTATTCGGATTAAATTTGCACCAATCATGGTGCATCTCGAGGGCTTGGCGTAAAACGGTTGTAACTAAAATTCGATTTTTTTTTACCAAGGTTAATCACCTCGCCATAAAGTCTTTATAAGAGTTAAATCATTTTTTTTGGTAAACAATGGAATTGTAGGTGCCATTGCTCGTTCTGAGCAATGGCACCTAAATTTGCATTGTTTACAAAGGGGTCAAAAATGCCCCTAAACCAGGGTTTTCAAAATAGGTTTTTAGATACAACTGTTTCACGCCAAGCCCTCAAATTTTCTTCTATTGATGCTTTACTGTCATTCTTGCTGAGCATGACTATTGTCCATGTTTCAAATGCAACCTAAAATAAATCAATGGAATGTCAAATGGTAATTCACTCACTCACATTGATTTTCAAGATTGATTAACCCTTTCCCACTTGCAGATGCATTTTGACGCATCTGATGCAGACAACATTTGAAGTACAGTCGAACCTCGTTAATCCGGACACCTTTGTTCCCCACTAATATTTCCGAACTAACGAATTTTCCCGATTAACGAATCAGTCGGATCGGAGGTAATATTTACCTAAACACCGTACATCGTACTAATTACAACGGTGTAAGATTTACCACAGCGAAAGCGGAACAGAATCCTTCCCAGTTATCTTCCTGATTAACGATTTAAATATTTTACCGGCGCTAAATTGTTATCTTAGTCTGAAAATAAGAGTCAAAGGTTCGGACCCAATATTATGATTATAGTTGAGGTGAATTCAAATAGTTAAAAAATTGGAAACTGTCAGTACGTTTTTTTTCTCTTCAAGTATTTACCTCTAGATTGCACCATTTGTCGTAAGCGAAACTTAATCATGAGATATACAACAACTCGATAACATATACGTAAACAATGTTATAATTTGAAAAATGAGCATAAAAATATACAAATTTGGAACACCTTATTATTTTTTGTCAGATCTCCACTTGTCTCTGGGTCAAAATGTCGAAATTTTAATCTCACAAATCAGTTTATATCATGTTGGCAATCAACGCCTGATTGGCTGCTAATTTTTGACTGCTAATCAAAGTAAACAATGACACAGTCCTATTACATTGTATACAGTACACAGCTTTTAACACATACAGTCCATACTAGAAAACTGACATGCGACAAGATTTATGCAATCAGTATAATCCGACTAATTGAGAGAAAAGAAAACATATACATGTTTGGACTTCCGGACTAATGAAACGGATTTTATATGTAAATGGTCCTTCTGTTCCCGATTTTTTTTGTCCGGTTCCGGAACGCGAATTTCCGTATTTACGTAGAATAATAAAGCATGAAAAATCCGTTCCCCGACTTTTATGTCCGGACCGCGAGTTTACCGGGTTAACGGCGTCCGGATTAACGAGGTTGGACTGTAAATGATACATGTTTACTAAATAGTGCAGATGCAGACAACATTTGAAGTAAATGATACATGTTTACTAAATAGTGTAGATGCAGACAACATATGAAGTAAATGATACATGTTTACTAAATAGTGTAGATGCAGACAACATTTGAAGTGAATGATACATGTTTACTAAATAGTGCAGATGCAGACAACATTTGAAGTAAATGATACATGTTTACTAAATAGTGTAGATGCAGACAACATTTGAAGTGAATGATACATGTTTACAAAGAGTGTAGATGCAGACAACATTTGAAGTAAATGATACATGTTTACTAAATAGTGCAGATGCAGACAACATTTTCTGCTTTTAGTCATAGGTTATCCATTCAATAGAGATTTTCTACTTTTTGACAAAATATGTTTAAAGTCGTCTGCTGCAGAATTGTCGTATGAGGGAAAGGGTTAATAGTGGAGATGCAGACAACATTTGAAGTAAATGATACATGTTTACTAAATAGTGTAGATGCAGACAACATTTGAAGTAATTGATACATGTTTACTAAATAGTGTAGATGCAGACAACATTTGAAGTAAATGTTACACGTTTACTAAATAGTGTAGATGCAGACAACATTTGAAGTAAATGATACACGTTAACTAAATAGTGTAGATGCAGACAACATGTGAAGTAAATGATACATGTTTACTAAATAGTGTAGATGCAGACAACATTTGAAGTAAATGATACACGTTTACTTAATAGTGGAGATGCAGACAACATTTGAAGTAAATGATACACGTTTACTAAATAGTGTGGGTGCAGACAACATTTGAAGTAAATGATTCACGTTTACTAAATAGTGTAGATGCAGACAACATTTGAAGTAAATGATACATGTTTACTAAATAGTGTAGATGCAGACAACATACATGTTTACTAAATAGTGTAGATGCAGACAACATTCAAAGTAAATGATACATGTTTACTAAATAGTGTAGATGCAGACAACATACACTTTTACTAAATAGTGTAGATGCAGACAACATTTGCAGTGAATGATACATGTTTACTAAATAGTGTAGATGCAGACAACATTTGAAGTAAATGATACATATTTACTAAATAGTGTAGATGCAGACAACATTTGAAGTAAATGATACACGTTTACTAAATAGTGTAGATGCAGACAACATTTGAAGTAAATGATACATGTTAACTAAATAGTGTAGATGCAGACAACATTTGAAGTAAATGATACACGTTTACTAAATAGTGTAGATGCAGACAACATTTGAAGTAAATGATACATGTTTACTAAATAGTATACAGCTTGATCTTTAACCCTTTCCCTCATTTAGACGCTTTCCGACGCCTCTGCAGCAAACGACTTTTGAAAACATTGTAACAATAGGTGAAATTGCTCAAAACGAGCAATTTCTTCTTTTGCCACAAGGTTTTCAACTGTTTTCAGTGACTATACCTACAATTATAGAGATTTTCCATATTTTTGAGTAGACATTTTCAAAGTCGTCTGCTGCAGATTTGTTGTATGTGGGAAAGGGATTATAATGGTATTTTCCTCCTCACCGTATCGCTCAAAGAATTGTAGCACTGAGACGATTCTTTTGAGTACCCAAAACAGATTAATTAAAATAAAGATTTTAAATCATGAATTCACTCCTTTCCAGGAGGCCATGAACCGTATACTGGAAGATCTTCGAGAAGGGGACCGCTTTAATGTTATTTTGTTTGACTCCAAAATATCCAAATTCTACAGTTCGCTACGACAAGCAGATAAACCTAACATAGGCTTGACAAAAGAGCATATTGCGAATATTGTAGCGAATGGAGGTATGAAATGCCTTTCCCACTTTCAGATCTTTTTAACCCTTTACCTCATATGGACGCTTTCTGACGCCTGCAGCAGACGGCTTTTTTTAAAACAAAGTGACAAAAGAAGAAATTGCTCAAAACAAGCAATTTCTCCTTTTGCCACAATGTTTTCCACTTTTAGTCATAGGTTATCCATTCAATTATAGAGATTTTCCATCTTTTGACAAAATATGTTCAAAGTCGTCTGCTGCAGAATTGTCATATGGGGGAAAGGGTTAAAACATTTGCAGCAAACATTTTTTGTAAATATTGTGGAAAAAGGAGAAATTGCTCATGATGAGTAATTTCTCCTTTTGTCACAATGTTTTAAACTCTATTCAGTGAATAAACTATTCCATTCATAAAGATGTTTCAGTCTTTTGTCAAGATGTTTTCAAAGCCGTCTGCTGAACAATAATTTATTGTATGTGGAAAATGTTTCAACCTTTTCTACATACAAGTCTACAGCAGAGGACATACATTTCTAGGGCAAAAACTGGAAAATATCTATAAATGAAAATATAATTATAAGATAGAGTTGAAAGCATTGCAGCAATTTGAGCAACCTTTTCCTTTGCCAATTTTACCAAAGTTGTCAGCTTTAACCCTTTCCCTAAATAGACGCTTTCCGACGTTTTAAGCAATTTCTTCTTTTGTCACTATGTTTTCAAAAAGCCGTCTGCTGCAGAGGCGTCAGAAAGCATCTACATGAGGGAAAGAGTAAATTCATAAAGACTTTGCAAGTTTTTGCCTAGATGTTTTCAAAGTTGTCTGCTTCAGATTTGTTGTGTGTGGGAAACGGTTAAAGTCGAAACAATGCTGATTTGTTCCAGTTAGTGTGGATAGTTGATTTTGTAGAACTGAAAGTGTGCAGAAATGAACATTTCCAACATACAGCAAATCTGCAGCAGATGCATTTGAAAAGATCTATGCAAAATTCTCTATAAGAAAGGTTGATTATTGAAAAGAATTGAACATTGTGTGAAAAGGAGGAATTTCTTCTTTTGTCACAATGATTTAAAAAGCTGTCTGCTGCATACAGTTTGTTCAACTTATTCAGATCTGTTTAAAAACATGGCCGCCAGGGGGCGGAGCTTGTTTTCCTTATATGTGTTAAGTGAAATTTTAAAAAATCTTCTTGTTCAAAAATATAGGCCTGATTATTTGGCACAAACGTTTCTTGGGTGACCCTCTTCCAAGATTGTTAAAATTATTACCATCCATAAATGAATATGACCACAAGGCAGCATTGCTTGTTTTCCTTGTACGCATTTAAACGTTGCAAACTGTGATTTAAATTAAATTAGGTTAGGGATTTAGGACCATCATGGTCCTCTTGTTGTCATCGTTTTACTTTGAAATTGACCTTTGACCTTTAGTGGTGACATACCCTGTATGGTATTTAATGCCGCTCTCAACACTTTTTCAGTAATATAACATAATTTCCGGGGTAAGTAACGAGTACTACTGGTCCATTAATCCTGACTCCATTAAGTAAGTCATAGTGCTTATACCACAATCCTGGACTCCAACTAGAGAAAGCCATTTCATCCTATTTTTTCGAAATTCGCACCCGAGGCATAAAAGTACCACTGCGATGTACAGTTATCTGTAACAAGGAATAGTATTCATCAGCGTTATATATCACCATTTAACCCTTTCCCACATACAACAAATCTGCAGCAGACGACTTTGAAAACATTAATACAAAAACATGGAAAGTCTCTATAAATGAAAGTTTCATAATTGTGGCAAATGGAGAGATTGCTCGTTTTGAGCAATTTCTCCTTTTGCAACAATGTTTTTAAAAGTCATTTTCTGCATGGGCGTCAGAAAGCGTCTATATGTGGAAAAAGGGTTAAATCACAGTATATTTTGTTGTGTATTACTTATAATGGGGATTTCTAACAATTAACCCTTTCTCACATACAGCAAAAATGCAGCAGATAACTTTTGAAAACATGAAGTAAAAAATATTAAAAAAATCTCTATTAATAAAAGTTAAGTTATAAAGATAGTTGAAAACGGTATGGCAAAAAAAAGAAATTTCTCATTATGAGCAATTCCTTCTTTTGCCACACTGTTTCCAAATGGTGTCTGCTGCAGATGTTTTCAAAACATGCCTATATATATACAATATCTTTTACAGGTACAGACTTACATGACTCTGTTTTAGCTGGAATAACAGCTTTGTTGGATACTAGTACAGAAAGGGCACCTATCATCGTGTTCCTATCAGATGGTGAAGCGACTTCCGGAATAACAAATTCTAGGGTGATTCTGAGAGATGTTAAGAAGGCGAATAGTAAAGGTCAGGGCTACGAAAATTCGAAAATTTACCGATTTTGACCGATTTTTAACCCGCAGACCATTATCGATCCTCAAGCCTGTAAATTTGATAAAAGTTGATAAAAGTCGCTAATTCCTGTACGAAATCTTGAAAAAATGGTTGTTTGCACATTTGCCGATACTCTTTGTGAGTGTTTGTCAGTGTGCCTACAAGATGAATCAAACAACTTCTCAAAATGCAACTAAAGCAGGTTGTTACTGTTTACCAGCTATGATGCTTTAACCCTTATACCACAATGTGTTCATCACTTTTCGATAATTGTATATTCATTTATAGAGATTATCCATTTTTCTCATTTTGACGCAACTGCAGTTAATTACGTTTGAAAACATTATGCCACAATGTCTGCAACACTTTTCGATAATTGTACATTCATTTACAGAGATTATCCATATTTCTTAACTAAATGCAGATTTTTAGTATGTAGGAAAGGGTTAACCCTTTCCCTCATATAACGTCCTCTGCAGCAGACAGCTTTTTGAAAACATAGTGACAAAAGAAGAAATTGCTCAAAACGAGCAATTTCTCCTTTTGACACAATATTTTTTTTAACTTTTAGTCATAGGTTATCCATTCAATTATAGAGATTTTCTATTTTTTGACAAATATGTTCAGTCTTCTGCTGCAGAATTTTAGCATGTGGGAAAGGGTTAAGGTGTCATTTCTGATCAGGAGATATATAATTACACAGGTATACCAATAAATACGTTGGCCTTTGGCAGGGGAGCTAACTGGGACCTAATGAAAAACATATCCCTACAGAATAATGGTATAGCTAAAAGAATCTACGAAGAATCGGACTCAAATTTACAGGTCAGACATTTCTCTTTAACCATTTCACACTCTCAGACGCGTTTTGATGCAGACTTTTTTTGAAAACATTGTGGAAAAAAGAGGAGTTTTTCATAATGAGCAAATTCTCCTTTTGCAACAATGTTTTCAACTATTTTCAAAATATAGAGAGTTTCCATACTTTTGACTACATGTTTTCCAAGTGATCTGCTGCAGATTTATTGTATATGTTTAACCCTTTCCCTCATATAGACGCTTTCTGACGCCTCTGCAGCAGACAGCTTTTTGAAAACATAGTGACAAAAGAAGAAATTGCTAAAACGAGCAATTTCTCCTTTTGCCACAATGTTTTCCACTTTTAGTCATAGGTTATCCATTCAATTATAGAGTTTTTTCCATTTTTGACAAAATATGTTCAAAGTCGTCTGCTGCAGAATTGTCGCATGAGGGAAAGGGTTAAGTTGGACACAATTTGAAGCTTCTGCTGCAGAACACTTTTGAAAGCATTATGGGAAAATTTGCTCATAGGGAGACACCATTTGACTCCTTTGCAGCAGATAACTTATGAAAACATTGTGGCAAAAGGAAGTTTTTTTCATGATGAGCAATTTCTCCTTTTGCCACAATGTTTTCTTCTCTATTTAACTCTATAAAACTGTTTATGATAATTAACTTTCATTTATAGACATGTAGACTAGAAGCTTTTAACCTTTTTCCTCATGTAGTCGCTTTTTGACGCGTCTTCAACAGACGACTTTTTGAAAACACTGTAACCAAAGAAGAAATTGCTCATTAGGAGCAATTTCTCCTTTTGCCACAATGTTTTCAACTCTAATAAATGATAACACTAGAGAATTCTCAAACTTTTGTTTAGATGTTTTCAGTGGTCTGCTGCAGATTCATTGTATGCGGGAAGGGTTAAATACTAGAGATTAATTAATATGCGTTACAGATCACCGGATTCTATGCTGAAATATCCGACACTTTGCTTAAAGATATCACAGTCACATACCTCGAGAACACAGTTGAAGAATCAAGTCTCACGACTGTCAAATTCTCACGATATTACAAAGGCTCCGAACTGGTCGTCTGCGGAAAACTTAACAACGATGACACAATCAAAAGTTCAGTGTTGGCTGACAGTGCTACTGGTGATATGATAATTGTGCTTGATCCCAGTGAAACAATAAGGGAAAAAGAAATTGGTGACACAATGTTCGAGAAGATAACGGAGAAGATATGGGCCTACCTGATCCTTAAGGACTACTTCAATGATATAGACAGAGGGCTCCTTACAGATGAGGAAAATAAGAGTTTGAATGAAAAAGCTCTCGCTGTCTCATTAAAGGTATGTAGTCTGCCATTCTCATTGAAATCATTGAAACCAAAATACTTTTCTGTGCTTATATTGGATCTGATCACACCGCATAAAAGGCCGTCCCGAATTGACCCTATATATTTCAATAATAATGAGCAAGTGCTCGTTTTTCTGTCCAATGCAAATAAATGTTACTATCACCACATCTCTATCTCGCTTATTTATATGGGTTTCCTCTGTTGATACCTAACAATTTTGTAGGCAATAATTTGACGCAAAGGTAGGCTGATGCAAAGGTCAACCTGAAACGACCTGGCTGTCATCATATCTATATGGGCGTTTACTACTGCAGTGAAGCTTAGGTCTGGTTTTAACTTATTTCCCTCATATTGACGCTTTCAGACTTTTGAAAACATTGTGGCAAAGGTGAAATTGCTCATGTTTTCAACTCTTTTTAATCATTAAACTGTCATTAACGGAGATTTTTGACAATTTTAATAAGATGTTTTCAAAGTCGTCTGCTACAGATTTGTTGTATGTGGGAAAGGGTTATAGAGATTGCATGAGGAGCCCCATGGCCTGCTGTTTCCTTTTTCCTTTTCTTGACAAATGATGAGCTAAACATGCTAAACAGTAACTATATAGAGGATGTTTCATGAGTGTTTATTATCCCCCGCTTTTTTGAAGAAAAAGGGAGGGGGATATTGAAATGGCGTTGTCCGTCCGTCCGTCTGGGTGTGCGTCCGTCCGTCACGTCCGTCCGCAGCCATATCTCAGTAACTAGCTGGTAGGATTTCATGAAACTTGAAATCAATATGAACCACCATACTGGGATGATGCCCGTCTATTGTTTTTTTGGATTGGTCAATTTTCCTTAGAGTTATTGCCCTTGATATATTGAAAAATCCACCGTCACGTCCGTCCACAGCCATTTCTCAGTAACTAGGTTGTAGAATTTCATGAAACTTAAAATAAATATGAACCACCATACTGGGATGATGCCCATCCATTGTTTTTTTGGATTGGTCAATTTTCCTTAGAGTTATTGCCCTTGATATATTGAAAAATCCACGTCCGCAGCCATTTCTCAGTAACTAGCTGGTGGAATTTCATGAAACTTGAAATAAATATGAACCACCATACTGGGATGATGCCCGTCTATTGCTTTTTTGGATTGGTCAATTTTCCTTAGGGTTATTGCCCTTGATATATTGAAAAATCCACCATCACGTCCGTCCTCAGCCATTTCTCAGTAACTAGCTGGTAGAATTTCATGAAACTTGAAATAAATATGAACCACCATACTGGGATGATGCCCGTCCATTGTTCTTTTGGATTGGTCAATTTTCCTTAGAGTTATTGCCCTTGATATATTGAAAAATCCACATCCGCAGCCATTTCTCAGTAACTAGCTGGTAGAATTTCATGAAACTTGTGATGGTTTTAACGTCATCTGCTGCAGATTTGCTGTTTGTCGGAAAGGGTTTTTCAATGTCGTCTGCTTTAAAACTTTGGAGAAAAATATATTATTGGAAAGTGTGGAACAGGGCTGAAAACATTGTGGAAATCATGGAGATGCTCATTATGAGCAATTTCCCCTTTTGCCACAATGATTTCAAAAGTTGTCTGATGCAGGGGAGTCAAAATGCGTCTGTTTGTTGGAAAAGGTTAAAGATGGTCCACTGCAAAGGCATCAAAGCTCTTTTTTTACAGAGCCAGACACATGAATTCTTAACACCTGCTACAAGTAACAATTACAAACACGGTTGTCAGAGGAGAGATTCGTCACAAATGAGCAATTTCTCCTATTATCACCATGTTTCCTTTCAATCTAAAGATGATGTGCTTATGCGCAAGCTGATTTTAATAAAGTTAACCTTTTCCCACATACAACAAATCTGCAGCAGATGCCATTAAAGATATATGAATGAAAGTATTGTTATTGCATACAATTTACAACATTGTGACAAAAATGGAAAGTTCTTATGTTTTCTAAAAATCATCTGCTGCAGATGTGTCTATATGTAGGAAAAGGATAAACAAACTATTTTCCTGTGATAAGTGATTTTTTTTAATTTTCTTGATTTTGTCTTAGAAACTGTGATGAACTCCTCTGTTTTATTATCCCCCGCTTTTTCGAAGAAAAAAAAGGGGTTATTAATATCGGTTTGTCCGTCTGTCTGTCCGTCACACTTCGTTTCCATGCAATAACTGCCACAAACTGAACCGGTTTTTTTCAAACTTGGTAACAAGGTTGAATGCCTTAAGGGCTAGGCCAAGTTTGATCGTCACTTTCGGCGGACTTTATTCGGTGGAGTTATGGCCCCTTAATTAACCTACAGATTACCAAGGATCTGCTTAACATCATTACATGTATGCAATATTTACACTATGCTTTCTTCAATCAGTTTAATTATGTCTCCCCTTCTCCGAAAGGGGGGACATGCTGTATTTGTAGTTATTACGATTCCCCAACAGAGTTGGGAATCGTATTGTTTTTCTATTGTTTTTTCTTTTTATTATTATTACGATTCCCCAACAGAGTTGGGAATCATATTGTTTTTCTACTGTTTTTTCTTCTTATTACGATTCCCCAACAGAGTTGGGAATCGTATTGTTTTTCTATTGTTTTTTCTTATTATTATTATTGTTTATTCTCTTTCTTCTATCCAAATTCTTGTCCAGAGCAATACTCATAAACTACTTGATGCAATTGATTGAAACTTGCAACATAGATAGATGGCAATGTGAAGTTGTGCAAGAGGCAAAAATGATAACTCTGAGCCCTTTTTTTGCAAAGTTATCTCCCCTTTTTCAATATTTAAATCAAGTTTTGTCCGAGCGATATCTTGTGAACGAATGGTCAGATAATATTGAAACTTGGAACATAGATAGATGGCACTATGCAGTTGTACAACATGCAAGAATTATAACTCTTGGCCACTTTTTTGCAAAGTTATCTCCCCTTTTTCAATATTTTAATAATTGGGTGATTTGAACTTGTATAACTCGATAACGAAAAGTGATAGACACTTGAAATTTAGTACAAATGTTCCCAATCAAGTGATACTACTTTCTCATGTGTATTTGAGCATGACCGAATACTCGCTTCTGATTGGTCGATTTTTCGGACTTGTATAACTCAAAAACGACAAGTGATAGAGACTTGAAACTTAGTATATGTGTTTCTAATCAAGTAGTACTACTTTCTCAAGTGTATTAGCGCATGACCGAATACTCGTTTCTGATTGGTCGATTTTTTTGACTTGTATAACTAAAGACTGACTAGTGATAGAGACTTGAAACTTAGTACATGTGATTCTAATCAAGTAGTACTACTTTCTCAAGTGTATTAGTGCATGACCGAATACTTGTTTCTGATTGGTCTATTTTTCTGACTTGTATAACTCAAAAACGACTAGTGATAGAGACTTGAAACTTAGTACATGTATTTCTAATCAAGTGGTACTACTTTCTCAAGTGTATTAGCGCATGACCAAATACTCGTTTCTGATTGGTCGATTTTTCGGAATTGTATAACTCAAAAACGACAAGTGATAGAGACTTGAAACTTAGTACATGTGTTCCTAATCAAGTGGTACTACTTTCGCAAGTGTATGACCGAATACTCATTTCTGTTATCTCCCCTTGTTAAATAAATGGCAAGGGAATCGTTCGTAACTGTTGCTACAGTTACAATCTCTAGTTATTACGATTCCCCAACAGAGTTGGGAATCGTATTGTTTTTCTATTGTTTTTTATTATTATTATTCTCTTTCAGCTATCCAAATTTTTGTCCAGAGCAATACTCATAAACTACTTGATGGAATTGATCGAAACTTGCAACATAGATAGATGGCAATGTGAACTTGTGTAGTTTTTAAGAATGATAACTCTGAGCCACTTTTTTGCAAAGTTATCTCCCCTTTTTCAATATTTTAATAAATTTTTGTCAGAGCGATATCTTGTGAACGAATGGTCAGATATTATTGAAACTTGGAACATAGATAGATGGCACTGTGCAGTTGTACAACATGCAAGAATTATAACTCTGGGCCACTTTCTTGCAAAGTTATCTCCCCCTTTTCATTTTTTTAATAATTGGGTGATTTGAGCTTGTATAACTCAAAAACGACAAGTGATAGAGACTTGAAATTTAGTACAAATGTTCCCAATCAAGTGACCTACTTTCTCATGTGTATTTGAGCTTGACCGAATACTCGTATCTGATTGGTCGATTTTTCGGACTTGTATAACTCGAAAATGACTAGTGATAGAGACTTGAAACTTAGTACATGTCATTCTAATCAAGTAGTAGTACTTTCTCAAGTGTATTAGCGCATGACCGAATACTCGTTTCTGATTGGTCGATTTTTCGGACATGTATAACTCAAAAAGCACAAGTGATAGAGACTTGAAACTTGGTACAAGTGTTCCCACTCAAGTGATATTACTTTCTCATGTGTATTTGCACATGACCGATTACTCGCTTCTGATTGGTCGATTTTTCGGACTTGTATAACTCAAAAACGACAAGTGATAGTGACTTGAAACTTAGTACGTGTGTTTCTAATCAAGTAGTTCTACTTTCTCAAGTGTATTAGCGCATGACCGAATACTCGTTTCTGATTGGTCGATTTTTCGGACATGTATAACTCAAAAACGACAAGTGATAGAGACTTGAAACTTAGTACATGTGTTCCTAATCAAGTTGTACTACTTTTGCAAGTGTATTAGCGCATGACCAAATACTCGTTTCTGTTATCTCCCATTGTTAAATAAAATGGCAAGGGAATCGTTCGTAACTGTTGCTACAGTTACAATCTCTAGTTATTATTATTATTGTTTATTCTCTTTCTTCTATCCAAATTTTTGTCCAGAGCAATACTCATAAACTACTTGATGGAATTGATTGAAACTTCCAACATAGATAGATGGCAATGTGAACTTGTGCAAGAGGCAAAAATGATAACTCTGAGCCCCTTTTTTTCAATATTTTAATCAATTTTTGTTCGAGCGATATCTTGTGAACGCATGGTCAGATAATATTGAAACTTGGAACATAGATAGATGGCACTGTGCAGTTGTACAACATGCAAGAATTATAACTCTGGGCCACTTTAATCAAGTATTACTACTTTCTCAAGTGTATTAGCGAATGACCGAATACTCGTTTCTGTTATCTGCCCTTGTTAAACGAAATGGCAAGGGAATCGTTCGTAACTGTTGCTACAGTTACAATCTCTAGTTATTATTATTATTCTCTTTCAGCTATCCAAATTTTTGTCCAGAGCAATACTCATAAACTACTTGATGGAATTGATCGAAACTTGCAACATAGATATATGGCAATGTGAACTTGTGTAGTTTTCAAGAATGATAACTCTGAGCCACTTTTTTGCAAAGTTATCTCCCCTTTTTCAATATTTTAATCAATTTTTGTCAGAGCGATATCTTGTGAACGAATGGTCAGATATTATTGAAACTTGGAACATAGTTGTACAACATGCAAGAATTATAACTCTGGGCCACTTTTTTGCAAAGTTATCTCCCCTTTTTCATTATTTAAATAATTGGGTGATTTGAACTTGTATAACTCGATAACGAAAAGACATAGAGACTTGAAACTTAGTACAAATGTTCCCAATCAAGTGACCAACTTTCTCATGTGTATTTGAGCTTGACCGAATACTCGTATCTGATTGGTCGATTTTTCGGACTTGTATAACTCGAAAATGACTAGTGATAGAGACTTGAAACTTAGTACATGTCATTCTAATCAAGTAGTACTACTTTCTCAAGTGTATTAGCGCATGACCGAATAATCGTTTCTGATTGGTCGATTTTTCTGACTTGTATAACTCAAAAACGACAAGTGATAGAGACTTGAAACTTAGTACATGTGTTTCTTATCAAGTAGTTCTACTTTTGCATGTGTATTAGCGCATGACCGAATACTCGTTTCTGATTGGTCGATTTTTCGGACTTGTATAACTCAAAAACGACAAGTGATAGAGACTTGAAACTTAGTACATGTGTTTCTAATCAAGTAGTACTACTTTCTCAAGTGAATTAGCGCATGACCGAATACTCGTTTCTGATTGGTCGATTTTTCGGACATGTATAACTCAAAAACGACAAGTGATAGAGACTTGAAACTTAGTACAAGTGTTCCCAATCAAGTGATACTACTTTCTCATGTGTATTTGCGCATGACCGAATACTCGCTTCTGATTGGTCGATTTTTCGGACTTGTATAACTCAAAAACGACAAGTGATCGAGACTTGAAACTTAGTACATGTGTTTCTAATCAAGTAGTACTACTTTCTCAAGTGTATTAGTGCATGACCGAATACTCGTGTCTGTTATCTCCCCTTGTTAAATAAAATGGCAAGGGAATCGTTCGTAACTGTTGCTACAGTTACAATCTCTAGTTCTTATTATGTCTCCCCTTCTCCGAAAGGGGGGACATGCTGTATTTGTAGTTATTATGTCTCCCCTTCTCCGAAAGGGGGGACATGCTGTATTTGTAGTTATTCTTATTCTTATTACGATTCCCCAACAGAGTTGGGAATCTACGATTCCCCAACAGAGTTGGGAATCGTATTGTTTTTCTATTGTTTTTTATTCTTATTCTTCTTCTTCTTCTTATTATTACGATTCCCCAACAGAGTTGGGAATCGTATTGTTTTTCTACTGTTTTTTATTATTATTCTTCTTCTTCTTCTTCTTATTATTATTATTATTATTTTCTTTCTCCTATCCAAATTTTTGTCCAGAGCAATACTCATAAACTACTTGATGAAATTGATCGAAACTTGCAACATAGATAGATGGCAATGTGAACTTGTGTAGTTTTCAAGAATGATAACTCTGAGCCACTTTTTGGCAAAGTTATCTCCCCTTTTTCAATATTTTAATCAATTTTTGTCAGAGCGATATCTTGTGAACGAATGGTCAGATATTATTGAAACTTGGAACATAGATAGATGGCACTGTGCAGTTGTACAACATGCAAGAATTATAACTCTGGGCCACTTTTTTGCAAAGTTATCTCCCCTTTTTCATTTTTTAGCTCTACTGGCCAAAGGCCAGAAGGGCTTATGTCGTGGCGATGTGTCCGTCGTCCGTGCGTGCGTGCGTCCGTGCGTCCGTGCGTCCGTGCGTCCGTGCGTCCGTAAACAATTTCTTGTTAACACGATACAGTCTTCACTTTTGATTGTATCTCAACCAAACTTATACAGTAGTTAGATATCCATGAGAGCTCGGTTCCTTTCGAAAACCAGCCAGATCCGCCCATGCATGACTGGATTATGGCCCTTGAAATGGTCAAAATTGCTATAAAAGAGCTTGTTAACACGATACAGTCTTCACGTTTGATTGTATCTCAACCAAACTTATACAGTAGTTAGATATACATGATAGCTCGGTTCCTTTCGAAAACCAGCCAGATCCGCCCATGCATGACTGGATTATGGCCCTTGAAATGGTCAAAATTGCTATAAAAGAGCTTGTTAACACGATACAGTCTTCACGTTTGATTGTATCTCAACCAAACTTATACAGTAGTTAGATATACATGATAGCTCGGTTCCTTTCGAAAACCAGCCAGATCCGCCCATGCATGACTGGATTATGGCCCTTGAAATGGTCAAAATTGCTATAAAAGAGCTTGTTAACACGATACAGTCTTCACTTTTAATTGTATCTCAACCAAACTTATACAGTAGTTAGATATTCATGAGAGCTCGGTTCCTTTTGAAAACCAGCCAGATCCGCCCATGCAAGACTGGATTATGGCCCTTGAAATGGTCAAAATTGCTATAAAAGAGCTTGTTAACACGATACAGTCTTCACTTTTGATTGTATCTCAACTAAACTTATACAGTAGTTAGATATCTATGAGAGCTCGGTTCCTTTTGAAAACCAGTCAGATCCGCCCATGCAAGACTGGATTATGGCCCTTGAAATGGTCAAAATTGCTATAAAAGAGCTTGTTAACACGATACAGTCTTCACGTTTGATTGTATCTCAACCAAACTTATACAGTAGTTAGATATCCATGAGAGCTCGGTTCATTTCGAAAACCAGCCAGATCCGCCCATGCAAGACTGGATTATGGCCCTTGAAATTGTCCAAATTGCTATAATTGAGCATGTGAACACAATAGAGGCTCCATTTACTATCTGATCTTCACCAAACTTAGATAGTAGTTAAATATTGATGAGAGCTTGGTTCCTTTTGAAAACCAGCTAGATCCGCCCATGCAAGACTGGATTATGGCCCATGAAATTGTAAAAATTGCTATAATACAGCTTGTGAACACAAAAGAGCCTCCATTTACTATCCGATCTTCACCATACATACATGCTCTGGATTGAAAATGACCAAAGAACCATACCAGTAGAGCATAGGCCCTCGTGGGCCTCTTGTTTAATAATTGGGTGATTTGAACTTGTATAACTCGATAACGAAAAGAGATAGAGACTTGAAACTTAGTACAAATGTTCCCAATCAAGTGACCTACTTTCTCATGTGTATTTGAGCTTGACCGAATACTCGTTTCTGATTGGTCGATTTTTCGGACTTGTATAACTCGAAAATGACTAGTGATAGAGACTTGAAACTTAGTACATGTGATTCTAATCAAGTAGTACTACTTTCTCAAGTGTATTAGCGCATGACCGAATACTCGTTTCTGATTGGTCGATTTTTCTGACTTGTATAACTCAAAAACGACAAGTGATAGAGACTTGAAACTTAGTACATGTGTTTCTTATCAAGTAGTTCTACTTTTGCATGTGTATTAGCGCATGACCGAATACTCGTTTCTGATTGGTCGATTTTTCGGACTTGTATAACTCAAAAACGACAAGTGATAGAGACTTGAAACTTAGTACATGTGTTTCTTATCAAGTAGTACTATTTTTGCATGTGTATTAGCGCATGATCGAATACTCGTTTCTGATTGGTCGATTTTTCGGACTTGTATAACTCAAAAACGACAAGTGATAGAGACTTGAAACTTAGTACATGTGTCCCTAATCAGGTAGTAGTACTTTCGCAAGTGTATTAGCGCATTACCGAATACTCTGGGCCATTGTGTTATCTGCCCTTGTTCAATACAATGGCAAGGGAATCGTTCGTAACTGTTGCTACAGTTACAATCTCTAGTTATTATTATTATTATTTTCTTTCTCCTATCCAAATTTTTGTCCAGAGCAATACTCATAAACTACTTCATGGAATTGATCGAAACTTGCAACATAGATAGATGGCAATGTGAACTTGTGTAGTTTTCAAGAATGATAACTCTGAGCAACTTTTGTGCAAAGTTATCTCCCCTTTTTCAATATTTTAATCAATTTTTGTCAGAGCGATATCTTGTGAACGAATGGTCAGATATTATTGAAACTTGGAACATAGATAGATGGTACTGTGCAGTTGTACAACATGCAAGAATTATAACTCTGGGCCACTTTTTTGCAAAGTTATCTCCCCTTTTTCAATATTTTAATAATTGGGTGATTTGAACTTAGATATTATTGAAACTTGGAACATAGATAGATGGTACTGTGCAGTTGTACAACATGCAAGAATTATAACTCTGGGCCACTTTTTTGCAAAGTTATCTCCCCTTTTTCAATATTTTAATAATTGGGTGATTTGAACTTGTATAACTCGATAACGAAAAGTGATAGAGACTTGAAATTTAGTGCAAGTGTTCCCAATCAAGTGATACTACTTTCTCATGTGTATTTCCGCATGACCGAATACTCGCTTCTGATTGGTCGATTTTTCGGACTTGTATAACTCAAAAACGACAAGTGATAGAGACTTGAAACTTAGTACATGTGTTTCTAATCAAGTAGTACTACTTTCTCAAGTGAATTAGCGCATGACCGAATACTCGTTTCTGATTGGTCGATTTTTCGGACATGTATAACTCAGAAACGACAAGTTTTGTTTTTCTATTGTTTTTTATTCTTATTCTTCTTCTTCTTCTTCTTCTTCTTATTATTATTATTTTCTTTCTCCTATCCAAATTTTTGTCCAGAGCAATACTCATAAACTACTTCATGGAATTGATCGAAACTTGCAACATAGATAGATGGCAATGTGAACTTGTGTAGTTTTCAAGAATGATAACTCTGAGCAACTTTTGTGCAAAGTTATCTCCCCTTTTTCAATATTTTAATCAATTTTTGTCAGAGCGATATCTTGTGAACGAATGGTCAGATATTATTGAAACTTGGAACATAGATAGATGGTACTGTGCAGTTGTACAACATGCAAGAATTATAACTCTGGGCCACTTTTTTGCAAAGTTATCTCCCCTTTTTCAATATTTTAATAATTGGGTGATTTGAACTTAGATATTATTGAAACTTGGAACATAGATAGATGGTACTGTGCAGTTGTACAACATGCAAGAATTATAACTCTGGGCCACTTTTTTGCAAAGTTATCTCCCCTTTTTCAATATTTTAATAATTGGGTGATTTGAACTTGTATAACTCGATAACGAAAAGTGATAGAGACTTGAAATTTAGTGCAAGTGTTCCCAATCAAGTGATACTACTTTCTCATGTGTATTTCCGCATGACCGAATACTCGCTTCTGATTGGTCGATTTTTCGGACTTGTATAACTCAAAAACGACAAGTGATAGAGACTTGAAACTTAGTACATGTGTTTCTAATCAAGTAGTACTACTTTCTCAAGTGAATTAGCGCATGACCGAATACTCGTTTCTGATTGGTCGATTTTTCGGACATGTATAACTCAGAAACGACAAGTTTTGTTTTTCTATTGTTTTTTATTCTTATTCTTCTTCTTCTTCTTCTTCTTCTTATTATTATTATTTTCTTTCTCCTATCCAAATTTTTGTCCAGAGCAATACTCATAAACTACTTCATGGAATTGATCGAAACTTGCAACATAGATAGATGGCAATGTGAACTTGTGTAGTTTTCAAGAATGATAACTCTGAGCAACTTTTGTGCAAAGTTATCTCCCCTTTTTCAATATTTTAATCAATTTTTGTCAGAGCGATATCTTGTGAACGAATGGTCAGATATTATTGAAACTTGGAACATAGATAGATGGTACTGTGCAGTTGTACAACATGCAAGAATTATAACTCTGGGCCACTTTTTTGCAAAGTTATCTCCCCTTTTTCAATATTTTAATAATTGTGTGATTTGAACTTAGATATTATTGAAACTTGGAACATAGATAGATGGTACTGTGCAGTTGTACAACATGCAAGAATTATAACTCTGGGCCACTTTTTTGCAAAGTTATCTCCCCTTTTTCAATATTTTAATAATTGGGTGATTTGAACTTGTATAACTCGATAACGAAAAGTGATAGAGACTTGAAATTTAGTGCAAGTGTTCCCAATCAAGTGATACTACTTTCTCATGTGTATTTCCGCATGACCGAATACTCGCTTCTGATTGGTCGATTTTTCGGACTTGTATAACTCAAAAACGACAAGTGATAGAGACTTGAAACTTAGTACATGTGTTTCTAATCAAGTAGTACTACTTTCTCAAGTGAATTAGCGCATGACCGAATACTCGTTTCTGATTGGTCGATTTTTCGGACATGTATAACTCAGAAACGACAAGTGATAGAGACTTGAAATTAGTACATGTGTTTCTAATCAAGTAGTACTACTTTCTAAAGTGAATTAGCGCATGATCGAATACTCGTTTCTGATTGGTCGATTTTTCGGACATTTATAACTCAATAACGACAAGTGTTAGAGACTTGAAACTTAGTACAAGTATTCCCAATTAAGTGACCTACTTTCTCATGTGTATTTGAGCATGACCGAATACTCGCTTCTGATTGGTCGAATTTTCGGACTTGTATAACTCAAAAACGACTAGTGATAGACACTTTAAACTTAGTACATGTGTTTCCAATCAAGTAGTACTACTTTCTCAAGTGTATTAGCGCATGACCGAATACTCTGGGCCACTGTGTTATAGGCAAGAATTATAACTCTGAGCCACTTTTTTGCAAAGTTATCTCCCCTTTTTCAATATTTAAATCAATTTTTGTCCGAGTGATATCTTGTGAACGAATGGTCAGATTATATTGAAACTTGGAACATAGATAGATGGCAATGTGAAGGTGTGCAAGATGCAAGAATTATAACTATGGGCCACTTTGTTGCAAAGTTATCTCCCCTTTTTCAATATTTTAATAATTGGGTGATTTGAGCTTGTATAACCCGATCACGAAAAGTCATAGGGACTTGAAACTTAGTACACTGGAGTTCCAGTATAACGTGATATTAGAAATTAAAGCAGTCACAAGTAATAAGCCTCAGCATGCCAAAACCCGATACTCGTCAATCTCTACATTTTAAGTTAACTGCGTGCATTTTATCTCTTAAAAGAAGAATAATTTTCAAAACCACGTATTTATAGCTTTAAATGCAGATGTTGGAGACAGCGTTTGAAAACATTGTGAGAAAAAGAAAAAGAGAAACGCCTTGTTATCAGCATAATCAGTTAACAGCGATGCATCCTTTCCCTTCTATTACTCACATTTTTTTCTAGAAAAAAGGAAAAATAAAATATGTATGTTCATACCCTTTAATTCAAAGTTAATTTATCCAATTTCAAACAAATGTAGTAATTTCTCCATTTGTCACAACACTATCAAAAAAGTATGCTGCAGATGCGTCAAAATGCGCGTGCAAATGGGTAAGGTTGAAATCAATTACGTGACCTTTATTTCCCGAAAATCATCGAAGCATAGCAATTTTAACCCACAAATTAGCTACGTCATTAAAAAAAGATTATGTGCAGTTTAGTCACACAAGCAGCTTAGTAATTGGATCGTAAATTTGACATTAATTTATATGGGTGTTTTTCATTTGTCGCGGCTCATCCAGTTAATAGTGACGTAATTCACCTCGATGTTTTTACTGCCTGGACCAGAAAAACACCCGACACCGAGAAAACCCTTTGTTTGATTTTGGAGCAATAATATGACTTGAATACTTTGTTGTTATTTTCTCATTGGATTTTTTGGGATTTATAAAATCAGGTTTGTGCATTATTCATCTATAATGTATTATTTTCCAGTGATGCCAAGTATTACGATATCGGCGTAATCATTACGATTTCGAGGTCCCGGTTACGCTATTACGCCAGCGTGAGAAAACATTACGATATTTCTAAATAATAATATTAATACAAATATTGTGAAAAACGTCCGTTGCGATTGGAAAATCTGTGGGTCCTTCCAAATGTCAGTACTTTCGCGATTTTCTTTTTAATTCTAATAGATTGACGATTATTATATGTATACATTATTGTTGACAATGGTAAGTATTGTTCATTTATTACAGGTAGCTTAGTTATTAGGTAATTCTATCTAGTAGAAAGAGGCGGGTAATCCATTGAATTGTAGGTGATTTAGATAGATTATTTAGCAATGATTACCCCACCCACCTCTTTCTTTCTATCTTCATTCCCCCACTTTATAGGCTTGGGAAAAGGGTGTGGAAAAATATCAAAAATGGCTTCGGCCCAAGACGGGTCATGGCCAATTTTTTTGGGGGCTCGGACTCTGTTATTTTAATAAAATTGAAGCAAAAGAATATAGGAACACAATTTCTTTTCTTATTTTTATTTTCCAACTGAAAAACGTCCGTTGCGATTGGAAAATCTGTGGGTCCTTCCAAATGTCAGTACTTTCGCGATTTTCTTTTTAATTCTATTATTAGATTGACGATTATTAGATTTATACATTATTGTTGACAATGGTAAGTATTGTTCATTTATTACAGGTAGCTTAGTTATTAGGTAATTCTATCTAGTAGAAAGAGGCGGGTAATCCATTGAACTGTAGGTGCTTTAGATAGATTATTTAGCAATGATTACCCCACCCACCTCTTTCTTTCTATCTTCATTCCCCCACTTTATAGGCTTGGGAAAAGGGTGTGGAAAAATATCAAAAATGGCTTCGGCCCAAGACGGGTCATGGCCAATTTTTTGGGGGGTTCGGACTCTGTTATTTTAATAAAATTGAAGCAAAAGAATATGGGAACACAATTTCTTTTCTTATTTTTATTTTCCAACAAATTTACATGATAATGTTTATCTATAATCAAATGGTGAATCATTACTATTGCCTTTTATGAATAGTTATTTTTATTTTTCCTACATATTTACATAAGAAAGATTTGCTATAATTTAATGCTGAAATTTGGCTTCAGAATACACCAGAATGCAGCATTTTGCATGCATATCCGGGGGGTGGGGGAATCATTACTATCGCTTGTTATGAATAGTTGGCATCTCTGCATGATATGAATGCTGCACTCCGATTAGTCAATTTTCTGGGTTTCATAACTCAACAACAAGAAATAGAGATGTAAAACATAACTCAGCAACATGTAATAGACATGCAAAACTCAATATATTGGTTCCTTATCAACTGATAACGCTTTAACAAATATATTCATGCTTGATTGTACACTCGTTTCTGATTGGTACATGTTTGCGAGTTTATAAATCAATAACCTTCAGTCATAGAGGACTAACATGTCAAAGAGGACTAACATTTCATATAAAAGATATTCTTCAAAGTAACAACATGTTCACTATATTATCGAGCATGCCCAATATGTTAAATGAATGCCATGCCTTATTAATCAATGTTAAGGACTAAGCAAAGACAAGTTACAGAGAATTAAAACTAATGGTACCTTACCACTTGATATCGTTTTTTCAAATGTATTTGTGCATAATCGAATACTTGTTTCTGACTGATGAAATGCGTTGATAGTATCAATCGGTAACAGTATGTCAGATGTTAATATTGCTGATATTATTTTTAGTATTTGATTAATATATGCATGCTGGTTGGTAATTTTATTATGAAGTGTTACAGTTCTTTTTCTCTTTTGCAGGTAAACACTAAATTAATTTGTAAAAGAAAATACTCTTATTAAAACAATCATACTACTATGGCAAAAAGGAAACACAATTATACAACAACCAGGAAAAAAGATAAGGAGAGAAAACGAGAGGAAAGACAGAATGTTAAAAAACTGAAATATGGGGAAACACAGGATATTTTAAAAGACAGTTCTGATCATTCTGAAAAACATGAAATTCAACATGAATTAGGAGTCGAACTTCATTCAGAAAAATATGACGTTAAACAAGAATTAGGTGTTGAACAACAATCAGTATGTGACCGGTTTGATGAATTTGTTTTTGCGCATTTTGATCAAAGTAATGAGACTTTCCCATCGTATTCCAGAGGACGTCAGTGTACTTGTATTTCACTAGTTATGTTGACTCAAATAGGAAGAAGTGTAGAATTCACATCAGACTTTATGGACTGGGTATTAATTGAAGGAGATGTACTTTATAGACAAACAATACAAACACTACAGGAATCTGGAAGATTTAAAAGTAATTACCTGCTTTTTGAAGAATTACCAACATCTATTTTTTTAAATCATCACACAAGTAGAATTGATAAAATGAATATAATAACGGGAGTAGTATTGCATGAGATGAACTTAGACTGTTATACATTAGATGAAGGGTTATATGAATGGGCACAATATGCAGATTGTGGACTTCTGCTTGTAAATAGTTTGTGTTCTGCAGTGTTTAAGCATGACAATTGTATTTGTTTTTTTGATTCGCATGCCCATGATCAAAATGGGATGTCTTGTCCAGATGGTCAAGCAGTATTGATGCGATTTATTGACATGTCTAGACTTATAGCTTACTTATATCAGTATTATGCCAGCACCAATTCATTGAAGAATATTCAGTTTGAGATTCTACCTCTAACCGTGGTGAATGAAAATATTCTACAGATAAATCCGTCTGCTCAGGAAGTGTCAGAAAATGTTAGAGAACAAGAAGTTGGTTCAGATGCTATAAACATTTCACTGATTGCAAGTAAACGTGTTAAAAGGTTGAGGCAAATGAGGCAATACTTCAGACAGAACTACAGGGATAAAGCTTTTAGGAATGAGAAAATAATTTACAAACAGAAACAATATAGCAAAGCAAAGCTAAGACAGTTGAAACAGACAAATTGTAAACAGCATTACAGAAATAACCTGACTTTTAAAAGTAAGGTATTGATGAGAAAGAGAATGAAATACAAATCTGACAAAGACTTTCAACTAAAGGTTAAAGCTACAAGTAAGCAGAAATACGGGTCTGACAAAGAATTTCAAGAAAAGGTTAAAGCTACAAGTAAACAGAAATACAGTTCTGACAAAGAATTTCAAGAAAAGGTTAAAGCTACAAGTAAGCAGAAATATGGGTCTGACAAAGGATTTCAAGAAAAGGTTAAAGCTACAAGTAAGCAGAAATACGGGTCTGACAAAGAATTTCAAGAAAAGGTTAAAGCTACAAGTAAGCAGAAATACGGGTCTGACAAAGAATTTCAAGAAAAGGTTAAAGCTACAAGTAAGCAGAAATACGGGTCTTACAAAGAATTTCAAGAAAAGGTTAAAGCTACAAGTAAGCAGAAATACGGGTCTGACAAAGAATTTCAAGAAAAGCTTAAAGCTACAAGTAAGCAGAAATACGGGTCTGACAAAGCATTTCAAGAAAAGCTTAAAGCTACAAGTAAGCAGAAATACGGGTCTGACAAAGAATTTCAAGAAAAGCTTAAAGCTACAAGTAAGCAGAAATACGGGTCTGACAAAGGATTTCAAGAAAAGCTTAAAGCTACAAGTAAGCAGAAATACGGGTCTGACAAAGCATTTCAAGAAAAGCTTAAAGCTACAAGTAAGCAGAAATACGGGTCTGACAAAGAATTTCAAGAAAAGCTTAAAGCTACAAGTAAGCAGAAATACGGGTCTGACAAAGAATTTCAAGAAAAGCTTAAAGCTACAAGTAAGCAGAAATACGGGTCTGACAAAGAATTTCAAGAAAAGGTTAAAGCTACAAGTAAGCAGAAATACGGGTCTGACAAAGAGTTTCAAAGTAAAGTAATAGAGCAAGCTTTACATAAATACAGAACAGATATTTCGCATAGGGAAAATACAAAGAAGAACGTTTCAAAGACAAGACGTATTAATAAAATTGCCATGTCGAAAATGCAGAATGTTTCACTAAAATTTAAACGAAACATTGTAGCTGGTCCAGACTGCATATGTTGTGTATGTCATAAGTTGAAATTCAGAAGGCAAGTTATAGTCTGCAAGGAAAACAGTTATAAAACCAAATCTAAACAGACAGCAGCCATGGCAGAAAAGTGTATCACTCATGTTTACCTTCATCAATGTAATGACCAGTGTAGTAAAACCTGTGAAACAGCAAAAACACCACGCAGTGAATTATGGATATGCTATACATGTCATAGGACAATTTTAAAGGCTCAAATGCCATGCGATGCTAGTATCAATAATTTACAACTTGAACAAATACCGGATGATTTAAATGATTTAAACAAGCTGGAAAGACATTTGATTTCTCTTCGAATACCATTCATGAAAATGGTAAGCTTACCGAAAGGAGGACAGCATGGAATGGCAGGACCTGTAACTGGAGTTCCATGTAATATTGAACAAACTACAAAAACTCTCCCTCGATGTGAAGAACAATCAAAACTAATTCAGGTTAAGCTCAAAAAGAAACTTCCATTCAAAGGCCATTACCAGTACCAGTTCATTAGTACAAGACAAATTGAAATGGCTTTGAAGATTTTGATTAACGGTAATATTTGGTATTCAGACGTGAACATAGACAGTTCATGGGAAAATCCTATAGAGGAAATCAGTGGAAATGACAGCCTGGAGATGGAGGAAACTACTGAAACTACAGAAGACACACAAAATGAGAGTTCTGAAGATGTAGTTCATGCAAATCCAACTGATACGTGTTTGCAACCAGTTGATGTAGGCCAGGAAGTTCTAGACCAATATTTTGACAATATATTTTGTGTTGCACCTGCAGAAGGTAAAACTCCGGTAAGAATGTTACAAGAAAAAGGGAATGAAGCCATGTCATTCCCTGTTCAGTTTCCAGGAGGAAGGGGGTGTTTAACTGATGACAGGGAAATCAAATTAAGTGTACACAGATACTTTCAATCTAGACTTCTAAATGCTGACAATCGTTTTTCGTCGGACACTGGCTACGTATTCTATGCTCAATACTTATCAGAGTTATATCAGATTATATCTGGTGTATCTATTGCATTACGAAAAGACAGTAATAAATTTACAGGCGGAAATATTAAATCAAATACTTTGAAAGACTCTGACTTCTTGAAACAAATGCTTAAATCTGATCAGGGTTATAAGTTCTTAAAACCAGTGCGAGGTACTCCACCATATTGGCAGGCGACCCTCAAGGACCTGTTTGCAATGTTAAGACAGTTAGGGATGCCCACCTGGTTTTGTTCCTTCTCCTCTGCTGACTTGAGGTGGGATGAAGTGATTAACACAGTTTTCAAACAACAAGGAAGCACAAGGAATGCATCTGAGCTCACTTGGATGGAAAAATGCGAAATATTAAGATATAACCCAGTGACTGCAATACAGATGTTTGCTAACCGATGGCATTTATTCCTACATGAAGTGATACTATCAGATGCAAATCCAATTGGTAAAATTCTTGACCATTTCTTCCGTATTGAATTTCAGATGCGTGGCTCTCCTCACGTTCATGCATTATTTTGGGTAGAAAATGCACCATTATTGGACAAAAACACTGATGATGAGGTTTGTGACTTTATTGATAAGTATATCTCTTGTGAATTGCCTTCAAAATATGATGAAAATGACATGTATGAAATAGTAAATAGTGTTCAGATGCACAGCAAAAAACACTCAGTTTCTTGCAGGAAAAAAGGAACAGAATGCAGGTTTAATTTTCCACGCCCTCCATCCTGCAGTGTGTTCATCAATCGTTCTGATGAAACTGATCCCGAGCAAACAATAACACGGGAAGCAGCTGTTAAACAGCTACAGGAATTGTGGCGAGTTATTAACAGTTGTGAAATTGATGATGTCTCTACTGAATATTTATTGCTCAGTGCTGGATTGACACAAGAGATGTTTGAATGCGCAATGAACAAAGTTACAAAGAAAACTACAGTTCAGCTAAAAAGAGGACCTGCAGACTTGTGGGTAAATAATTACAACCCCGACCTGTTGAATTGCTGGGATGCAAATATGGACATCCAGTATGTCACGGATGCCTATTCTTGTATGATGTATGTTGTTTCATACATCTCAAAATCTGAGCGTGAAATGGGCATGGTTTTAGAACAGGCAAGAAAAGAAGCACTGGAAGAAAACGTTGATGCTCAAAATGCAATGAAAAAAATTGGAGGTGCCTATTTACATCAAAGAGAGATAAGTGCCCAGGAAGCATGTTATAGAGTTTGTGGCCTCCCATTAAAAGGATGTTCCAGGAAAGTTCAATTTATTCCTGTAGGAGAAAATATTGTTCGGATGAGTAAGCCTCTGAAATTAATTCAGTCTATGTCTGAAGACTCGCAAGGAGATGATATATGGATGCCTTCTTCAGTGGATAGATACAAAGCCCGTCCGAATTCCAAGCATTTCGACAACATGTGTTTGGCTACTTTTTGTTCAGAATACCGTATTGTCTATCAATCACAGGTACCCAAGAAAGCAAGACAGGAGATATACCAGCTACAGAACAATTTAGGTCTAATACAGAAACGGTCAAGAACTGATAATGCTATCATTAGATACCCACGATTTTCAGTCACTAAAGTTCCAGAACAATATTATCTAACTCACCTTCAGTTGTTTTTACCACACAGGACAGAGAATCAGTTAAAACCCGATCCGTTTGATACATACTCTGATTTTTATAAAACAGGAGCTGTTAAAGTAACACCTTCATCAGACATTAAATCAGTTTGTGAAATAGTGGAAGAAAACAGGTTAATATACGATAGGTACTCTGAACAGTTTGACAATGCTGAAGAGCTGATGGAAAATGTAGGGCCAATGGAAGACGCCTGGGCACAAATATGTCCTGAAACAGAAGCAGAAAGATTAGAGTGTGAAGCCATGAAATCGAACGACAAAACAGAGGGCTCTGATGATGATATACCAGATTTAATGAGTACAAAACGTGACCAGGCATCTGGAAATTCAGTGGAGATACAGCCGGGAAGACTACCAAGAGAACAGATTTTTGCCTTATTGCGAACTCTAAATACAAAACAAAGAGAAATATTTTTCAAGATAAGGCAGTATTGCATTGATCTATCTAATGGTAAGAAAAGGGACCCATTTCATGTTTTCATAACTGGTGGTGCTGGTACAGGGAAGAGTCATCTGATTAAGTGTATATATCATGAGTGCCAGAGAATACTTGCTCCAACACTGCAAAATCCGGATGATACTTCAGTATTGATTTTAGCACCTACTGGAACTGCTGCATTTAATGTTGCTGGAAATACCATACACAGTGCTTTATCACTTGGCCGACAAATGGCAATACCTTGTATCCCATTGTCAGATGGAAAAATTAACACCTTACGGTCAAAGCTGGGAAGTCTTCAACTGGTGATTATTGATGAAATCTCAATGGTTGGTAAGAACATTCTAGAGTATGTACATGATAGATTGAAACAAATTAAGAAAACCAGTCATGAAGAACCTTTCGGAAATATTTCTGTAATTGCGGTCGGAGATTTCTTCCAATTACCCCCGGTCAAAGGTATACCATTGTACAAGACTGATCCTGCAAGGGGAAGGGATTTATGGCTTGATTATTTCACTATAGCGGAGCTTGATGAAATCATGAGGCAAAAAGGTGATTCTGAATTTGCAGCATTGCTAAACAGACTTCGTGTCAGGCCAAAATCTCAACCGATCAATGAAAATGACATTCGCATATTGCAAAGTAGACAGATGGATGATTGTCCAAGTGATATTCTTCATGCTTTTGGTACAAATGCAGAAGTTAGAGCCCATAATGAATTATTGCTTGAAAATAATGGACAAGATATAATCTCAGTAATGGCTCAGGATTTCCATAAAGATCCAAGAAGTGGAAAAATGGTTAGGTGTGAAACACCATACAAATCAGGATCAGATTGTTTACAAGACTGTTTAAAGTTGTCATTAACAGCAAGGGTCATGTTGGTTAGAAATATAGACATTCATGATGGTTTAGTTAATGGTGCTGTCGGTACTATTGTAAAATTCATCTACTCACAAAGTGATGAATTAGTTCCCCACATTATATGTGTAAAGTTTGACAATCAAAAAGTTGGTTTACAGGCTCGACAGTCATCATCTTCATCTATACCTTCAGAGGCAGTAGCCATAAAACTGTATGAAGAGGGACTACATATCAAGCATGCAATACGACGCCAGTTTCCACTTGTTTTGTGCTGGGCATGTACAATACATAAAACCCAGGGACTGACAACCGATCATATATGTGCTAGTTTTCAGAAAGCAAACAGAGCTGGAATGGCATATGTTGTTCTCAGTCGTGCAACATCATTGCGGGGATTGTACATACGAAATCTGAAACTTGACAGCATATTTTGTGATGATACAATTAAGACTGCACTAACTAAGATGAAACCATTTCAATTAAAAGAACACAACCTTGTGACCGAAACAGACATAACGAAATGCCTTAGGATAGTATACCATAATGTTCAAGGATTACTGCAACACAAAGCTGATATAGAGCAAGGCACACATTTCTTGCAGTCAGATGTTGTATGCATGACCGAAACCTGGTTACAAAATGAGATAACTCCACAATTTAATGGTTTCACTGCATTCCTCAAAAGTAGGTATAGTTCATATGATGACTCACATCAGCTCTTAAAGTCATTCAAGAAACAAATACATGGCGGTGTTGGAATTTATTATTCAGGAAACCGTATGTCTCCTTTAAAACTCCAAGTCAGTAATATCGAGGTTGTTGGTGTCTTGTACTTGCAATCTATAGCAATGATTACAATTTACAGACCAAGCTCATATCCAGTGAAATTATTTTGTGAGAATTTAAAGAGTTTTCTGCTACAGATAGATAAGACTGGAATCCAAAAAGTAATCATTGCTGGTGACTTTAATGAAAACCTACTGCAAAATAACCAGACCATTTTGGATACCATGACAAGTAAAGGATATAACCAGGTAATACACAGTCCAACAACAGAAGGAGGTACTCTGATAGATCATGTATATGTCAGAGGTATTGAACAGGACACTATTAAGACATCTATCATAAGTACATACTTCAGTTTCCATGACGCAATAGAAATAGTAATTGGTTTATGATGTGGTAGTGATATGGACCATTTATTTCTGAGTTAAAGTGATATGGACATTTATTCCTGTGTTGCAGTGATATCGACACTCATTTTTGTGTAAACGTGATATTGACACTTGTTTCTGTGTTAAACAGATAAAGACAAATATTCATATGTTATAGACACTTATTCCTGTTGTGAAGTGATATGGACACTTATTTCTGTTGTGAAGTGATATGGACACTCATTCCTGTGTTAAAGTGATATAGACACCTGCTCCCGTTTCAAAGTGATAAAGACACTAATTGGTATGATATAGTGATATGGACACTCATTCCTGCGTTAAAGTTATTTGGACATTTATTCCTGTGTTAAAGTGATATGGACACTTATTGATATGTTATAGTGATATGGACATTTATTCCTTTGTTATAGAGATATGGATGGTTATTTATATGTTATAGTAATATATGGACATGTATTACTGTGTTATTGTTATATGGACGCTATTAAGACATCTATCATAAGTACATACTTCAGTTTCCATGACGCAATAGAAATAGTAATTGGTTTATGATGTGGTAGTGATATGGACCATTTATTTCTGAGTGAAAGTGATATGGATATTTATTCCTGTGTTGCAGTGATATTGACACTCATTTTCGTGTAAACATGATATTAACACTTGTTCCTGTGTTAAACAGATAAAGACACGAATTCATATGTTATAGACAATTATTCCTGTTGTGAAGTGATATGGACACTTATTTCTGTTGTGAACTGATATGGACACTCATTCCTGTGTTATAGTGATATTGATACCTGCTCCCGTTTCAAAGTGATAAAGACACTAATTGGTATGCTATAGTGATATGGACACTCATTCCTGCGTTAAAGTGATATAGAAACCTGTTCCTGATACAAAGTGATAAAGACACTAATTGGTATGCTGTAGTGATATGGACACTCATTCCTCCGTTAAAGCGATATAGACACCTGTTCCTGTTACATAGTGATAAAGACACTAATTGGTATGCTGTAGTGATATGGACACTCATTCCTGTGTTAAAGTGATATAGACACCTGTTCCTGTTACAAAGTGATAAAGACACTAATTGGTATGCTGTAGTGATATGGACACTCATTCCTGCGTTAAAGTGATATAGACACCTGCTCCTGTTACAAAGTGATAAAGACACTAATTGGTATGCTGTAGTGATATGGACACTCATTCCTGCGTTAAAGTGATATAGACACCTGTTCTTGTTACAAAGTGATAAAGACACTAATTGGTATGCTGTAGTGATATGGACACTCATTCCTGTGTTAAAGTGATATTGACACCTGCTCCCGTTTCAAAGTGATAAATACACTAATTGGTATGCTGTAGTGATATGGACACTCATTCCTGTGTTAAAGTGATATAGACACCTGCTCCCGTTTCAAAGTGATAAAGACACTAATTGGTATGCTATAGTGATATGGACACTCATTCCTGCGTTACAGTTATTTGGACACTTATTCCTGTCTTAAAGTGATATGGACACTTATTGATATATTATAGTGATATGGACATTTATTGCTTTGTTATGGAGATATGGATGGTTATTGATATGTTATAGTAATATATGGACATGTATTATTGTGTTATTGTTATATGGACGCTTATTGCACAGATGTTAAAGTGATATGAATACTCATTCATGTGTTACAGTGCAAATTTGCGAAGCCATTTGAAGTTAGCTTGATCCTTAGAGGTGTGTTTTCTGGTAGTCCAAACACGTGAATTGAGGTTTGAGGTTGTCAACCTACATAATAAATTTCACATGCAATGACAGTCTTTTTTTTTCTCCTATCCAAATCCTTGCCCGAGCGATATCTTGTGAACGAATGGTCAGATAATATTGAAACTTGGAACATAGATAGATGGCAATGTGAAGTTGAAGAATTATAACTCTGGGCCACTTTGTTGCAAAGTAATCTCCCCTTATTCAATATTTTAATCAATTGTTGTCCGAGCGATATTTAGTGAACGAATGGTCAAATGATATTGAAACTTGGAACATAGATGGATGGCAATGTGAAGTTGTGCAGCTTGCAAGAATTAAACCTCTGGGCCACTTTGTTGCAAATTCATCTCCCCTTGTTCAATAATATGGCAAGGGAATCGTTCGTAACTGTTGCTACAGTTACAATCTCTAGTTCTTATTACGATTCCCCAACAGAGTTGGGAATCAATCGTATTGTTTTTCTACTGTTTTTTATTATTACGATTCCCCAACAGAGTTGGGAATCGTATTATTCCCCAACAGAGTTGGGAATCGTATTGTTTTTCTACTGTTTTTTATTATTCTTCTTCTTCTTCTTCTTATTATTATTATTACGATTCCCCAACAGAGTTGGGAATCGTATTGTTTTTCTACTGTTTTTTATTATTATTCTTCTTCTTCTTCTTATTATTATTATTATTATTATTTTCTTTCTCCTATCCAAATTTTTGTCCAGAGCAATACTCATAAACTACTTGATGAAATTGATCGAAACTTGCAACATAGATAGATGGCAATGTGAACTTGTGTAGTTTTTAAGAATGATAACTCTGAGCCACTTTTTTGCAAAGTTATCTCCCCTTTTTCAATATTTTAATCAATTTTTGTCAGAGCGATATCTTGTGAACGAATGGTCAGATATTATTGAAACTTGGAAAATAGATAGATGGCACTGTGCAGTTGTACAACATGCAAGAATTATAACTCTGGGCCACTTTTTTGCAAAGTTATCTCCCCTTTTTCATTTTTTTAATAATTGGGTGATTTGAACTTGTATAACTCGATAACGAAAAGAGATAGAGACTTGAAACTTAGTACAAATGTTCCCAATCAAGTGACCTACTTTCTCATGTTTATTTGAGCTTGACCGAATACTCGTTTCTGATTGGTCGATTTTTCGGACTTGTATAACTCGAAAATGACTAGTGATAGAGACTTGAAACTTAGTACATGTGATTCTAATCAAGTAGTACTACTTTCTCAAGTGTATTAGCGCATGACCGAATACTCGTTTCTGATTGGTCGATTTTTCTGACTTGTATAACTCAAAAACGACAAGTGATAGAGACTTGAAACTTAGTACATGTGTTTCTTATCAAGTAGTTCTACTTTTGCATGTGTATTAGCGCATGACCGAATACTCGTTTCTGATTGGTCGATTTTTCGGACTTGTATAACTCAAAAACGACAAGTGATAGAGACTTGAAACTTAGTACATGTGTTTCTTATCAAGTAGTACTATTTTTGCATGTGTATTAGCGCATGATCGAATACTCGTTTCTGATTGGTCGATTTTTCGGACTTGTATAACTCAAAAACGACAAGTGATAGAGACTTGAAACTTAGTACATGTGTCCCTAATCAGGTAGTAGTACTTTCGCAAGTGTATTAGCGCATTACCGAATACTCTGGGCCATTGTGTTATCTGCCCTTGTTCAATACAATGGCAAGGGAATCGTTCGTAACTGTTGCTACAGTTACAATCTCTAGTTATTATTATTTTCTTTCTCCTATCCAAATTTTTGTCCAGAGCAATACTCATAAACTACTTGATGAAATTGATCGAAACTTGCAACATAGATAGATGGCAATGTGAACTTGTGTAGTTTTCAAGAATGATAACTCTGAGCCACTTTTTGGCAAAGTTATCTCCCCTTTTTCAATATTTTAATCAATTTTTGTCAGAGCGATATCTTGTGAACGAATGGTCAGATATTATTGAAACTTGGAACATAGATAGATGGCACTGTGCAGTTGTACAACATGCAAGAATTATAACTCTGGGCCACTTTCTTGCAAAGTTATCTCCCCTTTTTCATTTTTTTAATAATTGGGTGATTTGAACTTGTATAACTCGATAACGAAAAGAGATAGAGACTTGAAACTTAGTACAAATGTTCCCAATCAAGTGACCTACTTTCTCATGTGTATTTGAGCTTGACCGAATACTCGTTTCTGATTGGTCGATTTTTCGGACTTGTATAACTCGAAAATGACTAGTGATAGAGACTTGAAACTTAGTACATGTGATTCTAATCAAGTAGTACTACTTTCTCAAGTGTATTAGCGCATGACCGAATACTCGTTTCTGATTGGTCGATTTTTCTGACTTGTATAACTCAAAAACGACAAGTGATAGAGACTTGAAACTTAGTACATGTGTTTCTTATCAAGTAGTTCTACTTTTGCATGTGTATTAGCGCATGACCGAATACTCGTTTCTGATTGGTCGATTTTTCGGACTTGTATAACTCAAAAACGACAAGTGATAGAGACTTGAAACTTAGTACATGTGTTTCTTATCAAGTAGTACTATTTTTGCATGTGTATTAGCGCATGATCGAATACTCGTTTCTGATTGGTCGATTTTTCGGACTTGTATAACTCAAAAACGACAAGTGATAGAGACTTGAAACTTAGTACATGTGTCCCTAATCAGGTAGTAGTACTTTCGCAAGTGTATTAGCGCATTACCGAATACTCTGGGCCATTGTGTTATCTGCCCTTGTTCAATACAATGGCAAGGGAATCGTTCGTAACTGTTGCTACAGTTACAATCTCTAGTTATTCTTCTTCTTCTTCTTCTTATTATTATTATTATTATTTTCTTTCTCCTATCCAAATTTTTGTCCAGAGCAATACTCACAAACTACTTGATGGAATTGATCGAAACTTGCAACATAGATAGATGGCAATGTGAACTTGTGTAGTTTTCAAGAATGATAACTCTGAGCCACTCTTTTGCAAAGTTATCTCCCCTTTTTCAATATTTTAATCAATTTTTGTCAGAGCGATATCTTGTGAACGAATGGTCAGATATTATTGAAACTTGGAACATAGATAGATGGCACTGTGCAGTTGTACAACATGCAAGAATTATAACTCTGGGCCACTTTTTTGCAAAGTTATCTCCCCTTTTTCATTTTTTTAATAATTGGGTGATTTGAACTTGTATAACTCGATAACGAAAAGAGATAGAAACTTGAAACTTAGTACAAATGTTCCCAATCAAGTGACCTACTTTCTCATGTGTATTTGAGCTTGACCGAATACTCGTTTCTGATTGGTCGATTTTTCGGACTTGTATTACTCGAAAATGACTAGTGATAGAGACTTGAAACTTAGTACATGTGATTCTAATCAAGTAGTACTACTTTCTCAAGTGTATTAGCGCATGACCGAATACTCGTTTCTGATTGGTCGATTTTTCTGACTTGTATAACTCAAAAACGACAAGTGATAGAGACTTGAAACTTAGTACATGTGTTTCTTATCAAGTAGTTCTACTTTTGCATGTGTATTAGCGCATGACCGAATACTCGTTTCTGATTGGTCGATTTTTCGGACTTGTATAACTCAAAAACGACAAGTGATAGAGACTTGAAACTTAGTACATGTGTTTCTTATCAAGTAGTACTATTTTTGCATGTGTATTAGCGCATGATCGAATACTCGTTTCTGATTGGTCGATTTTTCGGACTTGTATAACTCAAAAACGACAAGTGATAGAGACTTGAAACTTAGTACATGTGTCCCTAATCAGGTAGTAGTACTTTCGCAAGTGTATTAGCGCATTACCGAATACTCTGGGCCATTGTGTTATCTGCCCTTGTTCAATACAATGGCAAGGGAATCGTTCGTAACTGTTGCTACAGTTACAATCTCTAGTTATTATTCTTCTTCTTCTTCTTAACTTTTGTTTGTCCAGAGCAGAACTCGGAAACTACTTGAAGTAATTGATTGAAACTTGGAACATAGATAGATGGCAATGTGAAGTTGTGCACCTTGCAAGAATTATAACTCTGGGCCACTTTGTTGCAAAGTTATCTGCCCTTGTTCAATATTTTAATAGTGTAAACTTTGTCCAGAGCAGAACTCAGAAACTACTTGAAGGAATTTATTGAAACTTGGAACATAGATAGATGGCAATGTGAAGTTGTGCACCTTGTCATAATTATGAGTTATCTCCCCCTTGTTCAATATTTTAATAGTGTAAACTTTGTTCAGAGCAGAACTCAGAAACTACTTGAAGGAATTTATTGAAACTTGGAATATAGTTAGATGGCAATGTGAAGTTGTGCACCTTGCAAGAATTATGAGTTATCTCCCCCTTGTTCAATATTTTAATAGTGTAAACTTTGTCCAGAGCAGAACTCAGAAACTACTTGAAGGAATTTATTGAAACTTGGAACATAGATAGATGGCAATGTGAAGTTGTGCACCTTGCAATAATTATGAGTTATCTCCCCCTTGTTCAATATTTTAATAGTGTGAACTTTGTCCAGAGCAGAACTCAGAAACTACTTGAAGGAATTTATTGAAACTTGGAACATAGATAGATGGCAATGTGAAGTTGTGCACCTTGCAATAATTATGAGTTATCTCCCCTTGTTCAATATTTTAATAGTGTAAACTTTCTCCAGAGCAGAACTAAGAAAGTACTTAAAGGAATTTATTGAAACTTGGAATATAGACAGATGGCAATGTGAAGTTGTGCACATTGCAAGAATTATAACTCTGGGCTACTTCGTTACAAAGTTATCTCCCCTTGTTCAATATTGTAATAGTCATTGACAAACTGCAATGGGGAGACATATGTTTTTTCATAAAAACAACCTTTCTAGTTCTTATTCTTATTCTTATTATTATTCTTCTTCTTCTTCTTAACTTTTGTTTGTCCAGAGCAGAACTCGGAAACTACTTAAAGTAATTGATTGAAACTTGGAACATAGATAGATGGCAATGTGAAGTTGTGCACCTTGCAAGAATTATAACTCTGGGCCACTTTGTTGCAAAGTTATCTGCCCTTGTTCAATATTTTAATAGTGTAAACTTTGTCCAGAGCAGAACTCAGAAACTACTTGAAGGAATTTATTGAAACTTGGAACATAGATAGATGGCAATGTGAAGTTGTGCACCTTGTCATAATTATGAGTTATCTCCCCCTTGTTCAATATTTTAATAGTGTAAACTTTGTTCAGAGCAGAACTCAGAAACTACTTGAAGGAATTTATGAAACTTGGAATATAGTTAGATGGCAATGTGAAGTTGTGCACCTTGCAAGAATTATGAGTTATCTCCCCCTTGTTCAATATTTTAATAGTGTAAACTTTGTCCAGAGCAGAACTCAGAAACTACTTGAAGGAATTTATTGAAACTTGGAACATAGATAGATGGCAATGTGAAGTTGTGCACCTTGCAATAATTATGAGTTATCTCCCCCTTGTTCAATATTTTAATAGTGTGAACTTTGTCCAGAGCAGAACTCAGAAACTACTTGAAGGAATTTATTGAAACTTGGAACATAGATAGATGGCAATGTGAAGTTGTGCACCTTGCAATAATTATGAGTTATCTCCCCTTGTTCAATATTTTAATAGTGTAAACTTTCTCCAGACAGATGGCAATGTGAAGTTGTGCACCTTGCAAGAATTATAACTCTGGGCTACTTCGTTGCAAAGTTATCTCCCCTTGTTCAATATTGTAATAGTCATTGACAAACTGCAATGGGGAGACATATGTTTTTTCATAAAAACAACCTTTCTAGTTCTTATTATTCTTCTTCTTCTTCTTCTTCTTAACTTTTGTTTGTCCAGAGCAGAACTCGGAAACTACTTAAAGTAATTGATTGAAACTTGGAACATAGATAGATGGCAATGTGAAGTTGTGCACCTTGCAAGAATTATAACTCTGGGCCACTTTGTTGCAAAGTTATCTGCCCTTGTTCAATATTTTAATAGTGTAAACTTTGTCCAGAGCAGAACTCAGAAACTACTTGAAGGAATTTATTGAAACTTGGAACATAGATAGATGGAAATATAAAGTTGTGCACCTTGCAATAATTATGAGTTATCTCCCCCTTCTTCAATATTTTAATAGTGTAAACTTTGTCCAGAGCAGAACTCAGAAACTACTTGAAGGAATTTATTGAAACTTGGAACATAGATAGATGGCAATGTGAAGTTGTGCACCTTGCAATAATTATGAGTTATCTCCCCCTTGTTCAATATTTTAATAGTGTAAACTTTGTCTAGATCACAACTCAGAAACTACTTGAAGGAATTTATTGAAACTTGGAATTTAGATAGATGACAATGTGAAGTTGTGCACCTTGCAAGAATTATAACTCTGGGCTACTTCGTTGCAAAGTTATCTCCCCCTTTTCAATATTTTAATAGTCATTGACAAACTGCAATGGGGAGACATATGTTTTTTCATAAAAACAACCTTTCTAGTTTACCCTGTAATACATGTTCAATAAAAAGTCTACTGACATGTTTAAACCTAACCTCAACATTTTCCTACAATATTGCTTGTTTATTATCACTTTTAATAAACAAGTTTACCAAGCTGATACGCTGCGAGCCTTGGTGAGCGTCACAGTCAGCTTAGTTAACAAGTTTATTAAAATGATAATAAATAAACACAAATGAGATATTCTATTTATCACTTTATGTGATTTATGAAGCGTATTTCGAAAAAATGTTCATGAAATTTGCTGGTTTTGGCGCCAAAGTGACTAATGCTATTACGTCAAACCGCTGACGTGTTTGGTTTCCGCGTTGTTACAAAGTCTTGAGCATAAGACTGGAAACCAGACTAGAATATGATATTGATGTTAATTGTTGATGACAATCCCAGAGAGCACTTTATGTGATAAATCTTGTAACAAAATGCAGTTTCTATTGTGACTATTTGTGTCACTTGCCTGTACGGGAAGGAGAGACCTAGGGATCACTTCTCCATCGTCTGTCTGTCCCTCTGTCTGTCTATCCATCATGTTTTGCATTAATTAGTCATAGCATTGTTTCTGTTCAGAGCTCCGGTAGCTCAGTCGCTAGCGACGCAGGCTGTCAATCCAGGGATTGTGAGTTTGAATCCCAGCTTGGCCAACATTTTTTCCAATGTTTGACAAACGTCACAGTGACATGTGTCTTTCGTCTTTCACCTATGGGCTAACAGTCTATGTGAAAAAAGCAGCTGGTTGCTTGGAAAGTATGTTGTGTGAAGTACTGGTGTAAGAAAGTCAGGAAACATATATGAGTTGGTGAACTGGCAGCCGTGATATGACTGGAAAATGGTTGAAAACGGCGTTAAACCACAATCAATCAACCAGTTTCTGTTCTGAAACCATTGTGACAAAAAGAGAAATTGCTCTTTTATGAGTTTTTTATGAGCTGTTTTATGAGTTTTTTCTTGTTTTGCCCAAATGTTTTCACAACTCTGCTTCAGAGGTGCCAGAAAGTGTCTTTATGTGGAAAAGGTATAAAAGAGATGTATTTTATGGAAAATGAAGGAAAAAATAGTGACATGTATACACAATATTACAACAATTCATCAGCAGACAACATATGTATCAAAAGTTATTGAAAATCTCTATAAATGAAGATTTTATTATTTATTGGAGTAGAAAACATTGTAGTAAAAGAATAAATTGCTCATGAAAATAAGGTTGATCGATGTTGTTGCAAAATTCTTCTGCTGTAGATGTTTCAAAATTGCATCTGTTATTGGGAAATCATTTATTGTTTTATAATATGCTGTTTCAGTACAATTTTGTGACTCGTTTGACATCCATGGTTGTTACTATACTGAATCAAAATAACAAGTTGCCTGAGAGACCGAATGAAAGTAAGTCCATTAACTCTTTCCCGCATATCGACGATTTCTGTCTGTCAGCTCTGCAGCAGACGACATATCAAAACATTGTGGCAAAAGGAGAAATTGCTCAAAATGTGCAAGTTCTCCTTTTGCCACAATGTTTCCATCTCTATTCAATAATTATGCTTAAAATTAAAGAAATTTCCGTAAATTTGCCTACATTATTTCAAAGTTCTCTGTAGAAAAGGGTTTATTAGGGTTCCAAATCTTTCTATGGAGACTGATATGATTCTTGAAGTTAACCCTTTCCCTCATATAGACGCCTTCTGATGCCTATGCAGATGACAGCTTTTTGAAAACATAGTGACAAAAGAAGAAATTGCTCAAAACAAGCAATTTCTCCTTTTGCCACAATGTTTTCCACTTTTAGTCATAGGTTATCCATTCAATTATACAGATTTTCTATAGGGAAAGGGTTTAGAATTCGGTTCTAGAATTGAAATGTCCTGAAAAGAACAAAAACATTTCTGACAACCTGAAAATAGCCTTATCCATTTCCCGCATCAGCCAATCTGCAGCAAACAACCTGAAAATATCCTTATCCATTTCCCGTATCAGCCAATCTGCAGCATACAACTTTAAAAACATTTAATAGGCCAAAATATAGAAAAATCTCTAGAATTGAAAGTGTAATTAGTTGATAGAAAAAGGACATGTTGCTCATGATGAGCAATTTGTCCTTTTGCCACAATGTTTTAATAAGTTGTCAACTGTAGATGACACAAAATGCATTTTAACCCTTTCCCACTTGCAGACGCATTTTGACGCAATAGCAGCAGACGACTTTTGAAAACATTGTGGCCAATGGTGAAATTGCTCATGGAAAGTATATTGTGTGGAGTACTGGTGTGAGAAAGCCTGGAAACAGGTTAATAGGTGAACTGGCGGCAGTGATAATGACTGAAAAATTGTTGAAAAGATAGCTTAATTGTTAAATAAAGTTGAAAACATTGTGGCCAAAGGAGAAATTGCTCATCATGAGCAATTTCACCTTTGGCCACAATGTTTTCAAAAGTCGTCTGCTGCTATTGCATCAAAATAGTGGGAAAGGGTTAAGTTCTACTTCTGTAATTTATGTGCGTCTTATGATTATGGTTTAGATTATGGTGAAGAGAAAATGATGCGGAGTCCAATACAGAAATCAGGTAGACGACCATCTGGTGGAATATTTCATGGTGGAGCAAGATCGGGTGTTCAAAACAGTATAATGGCGAATTCTTCTTTTATCAAATTTTCTTTTGCACCAAACCCTTTCCCACATACAATGAATCTGCAGCAGACGACTTTGAAATCATCTTGAAAAAAATATGGAAAAATCCTTGAAAATGAAAGCATGATTTTTTGATAAAAATTTAAAATATCTTGGCAAAAGAAGAACTTGATGAATGTTTTCAGAAATGCTCTGCTGCAGTGGCTTCAAAATGGTCAAGGGATAAGCATGCTTGCTGTCTGGAAGACTATACTGACATCCTTAGATTCGTGACCAATCAAAATGAGCAATTTCTTCTATTCAGATATGTTTGAAAATAACAATTCTATAAATAAATAAATTATGTTAAACCATTTTTAGCTCGTCTATTCGGAGAATATGAGAGCTATTCTACTCACCCTGGCATCGGCGTCACACCTTGGTTAAGGTTTTGCATGCAAGTATATATATAATAATAAATTATATTACAGCATAGCTCAGTTTCAACTTGATGTATTGCATTATAACTTTCTACAAGGCTACCCAACAATCACAGCTATGTAATTAATCAAGTAAGATAACTCTTTCCTGCATTTATTGCAAATGATGGCCCTTTTTTAGCTCACCTATGCACGAAGTGCAAGGTGAGCTTTTCTGATCACTGAATGTCCGGCGTCCGTCGTCGTCTGTCCGTCTGTAAACAATTTCCTACAAATGACTTATTCTACTTAACCAATGGACAGATTTCAAAATAACTTCACAGGAATGGTCCTTAGGTGGTCCCCTTTCAAAGTTGTTCAAAGAATTTAATTCCAAGTATAACTTTGGCTGTTGCGGCATCAGAAAAGGGGAAAATTGCCAAATCTTAAAAAATCTTCTTGTCCAAATGTGCTGGCCCGATTTGAAAATTATCTTGCACAAATGTTCCTTAGGGCACCCTCTACCAAGCTTGTTCAAATATTTCCGATCCGTTGAAAAACATGGCCGCAAGGGGGTGGGGCTTGTTTTCCTTATATGTGCATTGTTAAAACTTTAAAAATCTTCTTGTCCAAAAGTACTGGCCAGATTTCAAAATAACTTCACAGAAATGGTCCTAAGGTAGTCCCCTTTCAATGTTGTTCAAATAATTTAATTCCAAGTAGAACTTTGGTTGCAGCGGCATTAGAAAAGGGGAAAATTGCCAAATCTTAAAAAAACTTCTTGTCCAAAAGTGCTGGCCCGATTTAAAAATTATTTTGCACAAAATTTATGTTCCTAAGGGCACCCTCTATGAAGATTGTTTAATTATTTCCGATCCGTTGAAAAACATGGCAAGTTAATCAAAATAGCAAATATGAATTCATGTTATTTCAACACTTTACATCTATTACAGTTAAGAGAAATGTTATACTATACCTTAAAATCTACATGCTTTATATTATGAATCCTATAGATCAGGTGAGCGATCAAGGGCCATCATGGCCCTCTTGTTTACTTAGAAACTCTGGTTAAAGCTTAACCCTTTCCCTCATACGACAATTCTGCAGCAGACGACTTTGAACATAATTTGACAAAAAATAGAAAATCTCTATAATTGAATGGATAACCTATGACTAAAAGTTGAAAACATTGTGGCAAAAGGAGAAATTGCTCGTTTTAAGCAATTTCTTCTTTTGTCACTATGTTTTCAAAAAGCCGTCTGCTGCAGAGGCATCAGAAAGCGTCTATATGAGGGAAAGGGTTAAGAGTCCATATCTCAGTAACTAATTTATGCAATGCATTGAAACAATACAACTCCCTCCATCCATCATAACTATGTAAAAAATCAAGTAAGATAATTAATTACATCCTGTATATAATTCAAATTATGGCCCTTTTTTAGCTCACCTGAGCACGACTTGCTCAAGGTGAGTTATTGTGATCGCCTTTTGTCCTGCGTTCGTCGTGCGTCCTATGACTAAAAGTGGAAAACATTGTGGCAAAAGGAGAAATTGCTCGTTTTGAGCAATTTCTTCTTTTGTCACTATGTTTTCAAAAGCCGTCTGCTGCAGAGGCGTCAGAAAGTGTCTATATGAGGGAAAGGGTTAAGCAGTGGAATAGTCGAGCGTGATGTCCTACGGACTGCTCTTGTTCTCACAAACCTGCATAAAAATCCCTTATAATCCAAATGATTTCTCACAAACCTAAATAAAAATCCCTTATAATCTAAATAAAATCGTCCAATAGGTCACAGATTTTAACACCGAAATTTAGGAGAGCCTATGGGAAATGATACGTCATAGCGCATGAGGATTTACTCAAATGAACCGTGTCAGCACAAATTCCGCATTTGTATAGTTTCAGTGCTAATTGCATAATAAGATCAAATTGCATATTTATGTGGTAGTTTTTTGGTCATGAATAATCTCAAGAAACTTACATTGCGATTCACAACTAAAAAGCAGACACTACAATTCATGATCAGTCTGATCTCTGCCTCGCAAGGTTTTTCCCCCTTTTTGTATGGTGTGGCACAAATCTTTTACACAACAAATTTGGGACAAATGCCGTGTAGCTTTTTTTATGTTTGGATAATCCAAATTAATTGGTGGGTATACCGATAATCATAATATATTATATATCTCATAATTGAAATAAAACGGAATGGGGTGCAAATAAAACATAATGGATAGTTTTGGACAATTAACCCTTACCCACATACGGCAAATCTGCACCAGACAACTTTGAAACCATCTAGGCAAAACTGTGTACAAAACTCTTATGGTTGATTAAATTTTGACACTATTTCAACAATTTTCAATCATGTCACGGTGGCCGTGTTCACCTTCTCATGTGTATTATGTCTTTATTACAACAGTACAATGCTTGAATCTGTATGACATCAAATAGAAATAAAGAAGGAAACGATGTGTCAAAAGGCGTCAATCACGTTGTACTGTTGTTTATTGGAAATTAAAGGTCATAAAACTCAATCAAATAACCGGTAGCGATCAGTCACTATTTATGATCTACCATCAAGCACCGACGAGGCTTCGATACGCTGATAAGTAGCAGCAGCTGGCTATGGGTAATTAACAGCATGTCCATTAATTAGGCGTAATAAAATAATGAAATGACCAGCATGCAATGCGTGAAATGTTACAGACAGACAAAAGATGTCAGTTCGTTTGAGAACAACAATTCATTGATCAGATCAATTAGTTTACACTTTATAATTATTACGTCTGTATTTAATGATGGCTGATTTAAAATAGCCAATTCTCTAGGTGGGAAAGGGTTAAAATAACCTTTTACAAAAATTAATTTATTCTCGCATGTTATCAATACTTTTAAGCTGAAAATAGCCATTCATCACAAACAATTTCACGTCCTGCTTCGTCTTCAGACTCGCTGCTCGTTTCAGATCGTTTTACTGACTCAAACTGGTATGGTTTGATCCCTAAAGGTGCTAAACCGTTGCCTAGGTCATCTGTCTTACTGTAAATAGCTGACTCACCACTGTTTTCTTCGAAAGAAGATGACGAACAGTATAATTCTTTATCTTAAGCTCCGTAATGTGACTAATACGCCATTATTGAAATCGAAACCTTTCCTCATGACTACGTCATCACGGTAAACCGGAAGTCAGTATATTTTCACTTTTTGTACTCTGCAATTTCCGTGAAAGCGTAAATTTACTACACAAAATTGATTTTTTCATACTTAAAAACATTTCCTAAAAAATTGTTTTGTCTTACATCATTATTTAAGCATTATTTTTTTGATAGTCAAATTTTATTTTTTGACTCTTGGTACCCTTTAACCTTTATTGAAAGAGTCTGTGTCTTATATTAAAATAGATGAACAATGCAGATCAAGAACAGACTGCACTAGTGATTGGGTATAATATATAGTCAAACCTGTCCTAAAGAAATTAGTTATTGAGAAATTATAAGTATGGTTGCTATAGACAGGGAATTGCTAAACAAAGGTGGTCTTTAATACAGGTTTGACTGTATTTCTGTTGAAAGCTGTGTACAACACCATTTAAAATCAAAGTATAAGAATATTATTCAGGAAACCATGTGAAATAACTTAAATATTGTTGAAAACACAGTAAAAGGCCATCCCTTATAGTTCCTATAGTTTATTTTCCTTGATTAATTGATTAATTAGAATTTTACCCTGTTTTCAATGATATCCCTTTCCAATATACAACAAATCTGCAGCAGACGACTTTGAAATCTTCGAAGCAAAATTGTTTGAAACTCTCTATAAATAAAAGAACATTTAGTGAAAAAAGTTGAAAACATTGTTGCAAAAGGAGGAATTGTTCATCATGAGTAATTTCATCTTTTGTCGCAAGGTTTTCAAAACTCTCTTGCTGCAGAGGCATCAGAAAATGTCTTTATGTGGGAAATGGTTAAACCACAGCTTCCAGTTGACATAATCTGTGTTCTCTTGTCTTTCTCGCACCAGTACTCTACAAAACATTTTTTCCAGGCAGATGCATAAAAATGTTTCTGTTGGTTAACTTTTTCCTGCATACAGACACTTTCTGAGGCTTCTGCTGCGGAAGACTTTTGAAAACACTGTGACAAAAGGAGAAATTGCTCAAAACGAGCAATTTCTCCTTTTGCCACAATGTTTTCAACTCTTTTTAATAGTTGAACTATCATTTATTGAGATTTTTCAGATTGTTGTCAATATCTTTTAAAAGTCGTCTGCTGCATATTTATTGTAAGTTGGAAAGGAATAAATACACAATCTGTATTATCTGTATTTCAGACATGGCTGAGGGGGCAACAGGTGGAGCGAATAAAGTACTGTCACCCTTTACTTTCCTTGTGATGATTTTATGTTGGTTTGGTAAGCAACAGCTACTGCGCTGCTGAACTCATGATAATGGTTTTAACCCTTTCCTACACACAAACAATCTACAGCAGACAACTTTGAAGACATTCTGGAATAAAAATATTGAAAATCTCTATAAAGTGTAAACTATTGAATATAGTTAACAATTATAATATAACAATATAACATTTAGACAAATTATGAGCAATTTCTCCTTTTGTCACCATGTTTTCAAAAGCTGTCTGCTGCTGAGGTGTCAGAATGCACCGGCTCAGAAACAGCAATTTCTCCTTTTCCCACAATGTTTTTAACTCTATACAAAATGGTGCCTCTAGATAATCAGTCTTCACGATTATGATTAACAGATTTCCACATATAGACGCCTCTGCAGCAGAAATATAGAAAAATCTCTATAAATGATAGTATGATCATTGAATAGCGTTGAAAACATTGTGACAAAAGGAGAAATTTCTCATTATGAGCAATTTCTTTTTTTTGTCACAATGTTTTCAAAAGTCGTCTGCTGTAGGTAGGAAAAGGTTAATTAATTAACAAATATTAAAATGGAAGTATTGGTGATTAACCCTTTCCCTCATATAGACGCTTTCTGACGTTCAAGCAATTTGTTCTTTTGCCACAATGTTTTCCACTTTTAGTCATAGATTATCCATTCAATTATAGAGATTTTCAATTTTTTGACAAAATATGTTCAAAGTCGTCTGCTGCAGGTTTGTCGTATGAGGGAAAGGATTAAGGTTGCTGGGGTAGCGTAACAACTGATACATCAGTGTCAGAAAAAATATTAACTGTACTACTGGTAAATTACCCAGCAAATGAAACATTGCTGAAAGTGATCAACTAAAAGACCATGTCAGAACTTTCCTTGAGGAGCATCAAGGATGCTTGAAAGACTAAAAAATGAACAACACAAATGCTAATAAACCTGCAACTCCTGTTTGCAAAGTTCATAAGGTTGGTTTTATTGTTACCTTGCCCATTTGATATTGTGTATGTATAATATAATGAAACCAATGTCATTTTTAATTGTCAAGTTCTACTTTTGTATTTTATGTGCGTCTTATTGTGTAATCTGTTCCCTTTTCCTATGTGCAGACGCATATTGTCGCATCTGCAGCAGACGAAATTTGTCATTATTTTGCCTCTTTTTTTTTCAATAGTTACCACCTGCATATGCAGCAAAACATGTCTGTATGGACAAAAAGGGTTACCCCTTTCCCTCATGTAGACACTTTCTGACACTTCTGCAGCGGTGGCTTTTGAAATCATTGTGTCAAAAGGAGACATTAGTCAAAATGAGCAATTTCTCCTTTTACCAGAATATATTCTTCTGTTTTCAGTAATTATTTGTTCATTTATTAAGATTTTTCATGTTTTTGCAAAAATGATTTCAAAGTCGTCTGATGCAGATTTGCTGTATATGGAAAAGGGATTACATTGCAAACTTCCCAAGACTTTCTTGTCAAATTTGTTACCTGTCTGAAGGGTGTTACCAGGGTTACAGTGCCCGCCTCTAGAGCAGGAGACCAGAGTTACATCCGCTGTGCAGTCATACAGAAGACCATGGTAGTAATGGCTCCCATCCTGTGAACTCCGGTTCTCCCACTAATGATCTTTTGTGTTGTTTACAAGGCCAAATTGAAGGGATAGCATTACAACTGATGCATTTGTATCAGGATAAATAATAAAGGTTGTACTCTTAACCCTTTCCCACATACAACAAATCTGCAGCAGACAACTTTGAAAATATACCCGAACAAATTTGGAAACTACCTTTAAATGAAAGGACAATAATAGAATAGAGATGAAAACATGGTGACAAAGGAGAAATTGCTCGTTTTGATCAATTTCTTCTTTTGTCACCATGTTTTCAAAAAGCTGTCTGCTGTAGAGGCGTCAGAAAGCGTCTATATGAGGGAAAGGGTTAATATGAATGTAAATGTTTATTTGGTGTATGGTGTTCTCTAAACCAAAGATTGTCCATCATACAATCAAGAAGTCCAAAGAATGTCTACGTCTACCAAACCTTTATCTTTCTCTCGGTTAATTATCCTTTAAAGGATGTAGTTTGTTTCCTCTAAAATGTCGTTCCTTCCGTATTTGATGTGGTGTTTCCATGATAAAGGTGTTATTTGCTGACATCATTAATGATTAAACCTTTGGTTATAATATTTAACCATGGTCTTTACCTCGGTTAAATCTAGTACTATTTAACCACTGGTTAAATATTTTTAACCCTTAGTTGAATTTAACCGAGAAACAGAAAAAAAACGAAGGGTTACATTTTACCAAAGGTTAAATTGTTCAACCCTTGGTTAAAATTGAACAACAAGTTTAACAACGGGGCCTTGTGCATTAAGTGCTCAAGGTTAGTTATTGTGATTGCCATGTGTCTGCCATCCGTCTGCATCGTCTGTCTGTCAACATCTTCTCCTCCGTAACAAGTACATGTAGTAGGATTTGGATCAAACTTGACAAAAAGCATCCTCACAATAATTCCTTCATTAATTTTGAATCCATGCAGAATTCTTGTTCCTTTGCAGCCAAATGATAAAAACTTTAAAAAGAATTCTCCTCCCACACCGTTTGGCAGATTTTCGAAATAATTTAGCAGAAATGTTCCTTGCGATGTGACCCTCTATCAGATCCCTTTAAGGAGAGACATATAATCACTTATCTTAAATGTCTATAGTGAAAGCTTTATTAAAAATCTTCTCTAAAAGTATTTGGCCTATTTCCAAAAAAAATTGTAGAAATGTTCGTTGGTTGACCATCTATTCAATTCCTTCATGCCATGTTGATTTGTTTAAAAAAAATGATTCAAATAATTGTGTAGACATGTTCCTTAGGGGACCACATGCATGATTCCTTCAAGCCATGTGGATTATTTCAAACATAGGTTGTTGGTTAGTGTGGCAGTGGAGCTATATTGGTCATCTTGGGCCTATTGTATTAGCTTACCTGACCGCAACATGAGTTATTGGTGGTTTACATGACAAATCACATTGCATTACTCAGGTGAGCGATCCAGGGACATGGCCCTCTTGTTAAGTTTTACTTATCTATTTTATGTGCATCTTATGTTTTGCCCTTTACCTTTTCCCAATTTCAAGCTCAACTTATGTTTTGCCCTTTACCTTTTTTCCTATTTCAGGCTCAATTTGACTGATCTGCAGCAGACGACTTTGAAAAATGATTGTGACAAAAGAAAAAATTGGTCATTTTGTCAATTTCTTTGCTATTTGTTGTCAACTCTAGAGAGTTTGCATATTTTTGCCTTAATGTTCTCAAAGTTGTGTGCTGCGGATTTGCTGTATTAGGTGTTGAAGGGTTGAACAAAGGAAAATGTCAATGTTTGAAACTTTTCTGCCAAAAAGCTGATCGTGATTCTCCTACAGACTCTAATTTGGAGGAAAGAACTGTGCACAATAGATAACATTCCTTGAGAGAGGAATTTTCACTTAACAAACTACAGAGTATATTTTGTTTTTTCTTTACAAACAATCTAGAGTGAGTACTTTTCTAACTACAACCAACGTAAAACTATTTTTTTCTTTTTAATCCTTCTACTCTCTTTCAAATTCAAACACTCGATTGTCCATATTTCATTATTTTCCATTGATATTGTAAAGCATTGCCCATTCACCTATACAGTTAATCTGCAGCAGACGACTTTGAAAAAAAACATCAAGGCAAAAATGTCAAAAATCTCTCTTGAGGAAAAAGTAGTTATTGTGAAGAGTTGAAAACATTGTAGTAAAAGTTGAAAAAACTCATTATGAGCAGTTTTCCCCTTTGTCACAATGCTTTAAAAGTCATCTGTTATAGATGCTTCAAAATGCGTCTGCAAATGGTAAAGGGATAATGTACTTTTTTCTCTGTGACATGTTTTAGATAAACATTTTGTGAATATTACATTTTATGTTTATAAAATTTATATATCATCTTTATATAAATGTTGATTTTTATATAATTCTTAATAAAAAAAAAGGTTTGAAAATTGGCTTTGCTTTTTAGTTCACCTCGCACTTCTTTTAGCTCACCTAAGCATCGTCATCGTCGTCTGTACATCTGTCTATTAATAATTTCCTACAAATGACTTCTACTAAAACAATGGACTGATTTCAAAATAACTTCACAGGAATGTATCTACGGTGGTCCTCTTTTAAAGTTGTTCTAAGAATTTAATTCCAAGTAGAACTTTGGTTGCTGCGGAATTAGAAAAGAGGAAAATTGCCAAAACTTTTTGAAATCTTCTTGTCCAAAAGTACTGGCACAATTTGAAAATTATTTTGTACAAATGTTCCTTTGGGCACCCTTTACTAAGATTTTGTTCAAATATTTCCGATCCATTGAAAAACATGGTAAGCAGGGGCGGAGCTTGTTTTCCTTATATGTGCATGGTTAAAACTTTAAAAATCTAAGTACCAGCCCAATTTAAAGATAATTTGGCACAAATGTTCCTTGAGGAACCTTCTACCAAGGTCGTTCAAATTAATCCAATCCGTTTAAAAACACATGCAATCCACTACCATTTCTAAACACACATGCATTTCAATACCGGTCCTTAACACATGCATTCCACTACCGGTTCTAAACACACATGCATTCCACTACCAGTTCTAAACACACATGCAATCCAATACCGTTTCTAAACACATGCATCCCACTACCGGTTCAAAACACACATGCATTCAAATACCGGTTCTAAACACGAATGCATTCCAATACCGGGGTTCTAAACACACATGCATTCCACTACCGGTTCTAAACACACATGTATTTCACTACCGCTGTCCTAAACACATGTGCATTCCACTACCGCTGTCCTAAACACATATGCATTCCACTACCGCTGTGCTTTACACGCATGTAATCCACTACCGACGTAAGAAACATACACACGTTCCACTACCCCTTGTACCTAAGCACTAAGAATTAAATCAGTTACGGTTATAGAAGGGGATCCCGTGTGATATCGGTATTTACGAAGGCCTTGGGCGACATGGTCAAAGGGAAGTAAATCTGATTGGCTTGCCGGGCAGACAATTTCAGATGAATTCATAAGACTGGTGGTCTCCCATTGGACAATAATGATTTTGTTGAAAGTGTTTTTAATAAAGTTGAATACCCTTTGACTGATTTGTGATCAAAAACATTGTTTGCTTTTAGTTTTATTGACAGCTCCTGCATTTTCAGAACAACATGTATTTTCTTAAATTGAAAGTAAAATTCACTGCGGAATAAAGGTGACCTTTGATTTGACGTCATAGCTAAAAAAAAAAGTTGGATAGCATGTGAGTTTTTTGTGCTTTTTTGATAGTTTTGATAATGAACTTTAATTGAATATAGGTTTCTGGGTTATTTCAACTGTTGGGAAAGAGCCAAAGCCCAAAAAGGTATATGACTAATTCACTGTTACTATAAAAACCAATCCAGGAACTACTCTTTTGTGCTGAGTCAATCCCAATCAACCCTAAAAGAACCAGAACGGTGATATTTGGCAATGCATATATCCTGCATATCATGTTCAAAGTGCGTTCACGGCTGCATTGCGACAAACCGGTGGTTTCATTTGGTAAACCCCTAACCTATACTTTAAACAATTATTCTTTTCAACAGCTAACGACCGTGCATTGTATTCAAAGAATATAGGAGACCATTCAATACTTCCGTCTAAAATTATTTACAGACAGAAAGAAATACAGCCAGAATACTTTTTAAATGCTTTATAAATAAAACAAACTAAAAAATATGACAGAGAGATAGAGGGCGAAAAAGAATGGGAGTGATAGTATTGGTATTGGTGTGTATGTACCTGTTTGAAATGCTGTGGAAAGCGTTAGCCATAGGTCATTTTCACTGATCGCACAGTAATGTTCAACTTATAAATGCATTTTCCCTTGGTGACACAATTCAACTAAACTGTGTTTGCGCGTACTTTAATATTTACTTTGTCAATAGCACATTGAAAAATATATTATAGATGAATTTTCATAATTGTCACCTTGAAATCTAGCTTGAATGTTAAACTTTGTTGAGTGTGTATCTCTTTGAACCCCATTCGCGTATAATAAAGAAGCAATGTCGCAGAGGAAAAACGTTGAACCCGAAGGCGTAAAAGTAACAGCGTAACACTAACCCGAATCTGTGTTGTTCGCAAAAACTTTCTTATTGCCATTTGCGCTTAAAGAGTTAAAACATCTAAAACCTTTTGAATTCTACAGAAACACCTTTTTTATAAATCACAATTTTAACATGTATGCATCTTTAGAAAGTTTGATTTATTCATAGCATGGTGATTTCATTACTAAAGAGTAATTTAAACCATCTTTTATCATTTAAATCACCCTATATCTAGGTTATTTTGCAAACTCGTGTCACTGAAAAGAAACCCTTTTCCCTAAAACACAAGTTAAATATGTTGGACTATGTATACACATATCTAAGAAATGAATGGCCACTAGATCATTAAATCCCTAAGAGAAAAAAATGGATGGATTTACTGATATGTCGAGTTTAAATCCGTTTGATAACATCTTGCATAACTGCACATTCTCCACTTGATCATAATTAGAAAAAGAGAGATGGCAAGATGAGATAATAAAATTGTATATATGAGCCGTCTCGCGAGAAAATCAACATTGTGGTATCTGCCTATAGTGTCAACCCGGATCAGCATAAGCATGCCGAGAAGGCTAATCCGGCCATACACGTTTCGCCTCCTATGGATTTTCTGTTTCAGGCTGATCTGGTCGATACAGTACGCAGATGCCGTTATGTTGGTTTTCTCGCGGGACGGCTCATATTATGGTTCCCTTTGTGAATCTGTATACACGAATAGCTAGTTTTATGCAATGTTACAAACTCCAGCCCGCTGTGCATATTATTAACACATAAATTCACATGAAAAGAGTTATTTATAATTAGGTGAATAACCATTTCCCACCTACAGACACAATTTGATGTACACGTAACCGCATCAGACGACATTTGAAAACGTTGTATCAAAAGGTAAAATTGTTTATAATGAGCACTTTCTCCATTTGCTACAATATTTTCAATCCTATTAAATTATTACGCTATTATTCAAAATCATTTTTAATGTGTTTGCAAAGATGAATTTGAAGTGGTCTGCTGCTGAATAAAAGTAAGAGTGAAAGAGATTAAAAGAACTTTGAAAAGGTTGTTGAAATCAGATATCGCATATAATTATGCAATTTGCATCACCGCCGGGTCATACAAAGAACTTTAAAAATGGTGATTATTGCTGAACGATCAGCGCTTAAAGAGTTAAGGGCAAATAGATAAATAAGATCACTTTCCAGTTTTCATCTTTCATTGTGTTAGCCTTGTTTTTCAAATGTTAATATGAAGATGAATATTTTCATGAAGGTGTCTCCGTTTGGTAATAAATTACTTCTCTATACGAAAAGGTGTTGGGTCCACATTTGTCAATCCACGTTTTCAGCTGAACCAATAGACTAGATTTCAATTATTTCCACATATGACAATTCAGCAGCAGACGACGTCGAAAACTTGTATTTAAAACTATGGAAACTGTCTTTAAATGAAAGTTTTTTTGAGCATTTTTTTCTTTCGCCACCATCGTCAAACTTTGTCTGCTGCAGAGGTGTCAAAAAGCGTCTGTATGTGGGAAGGGTTAAATCATGAAATCATAAAACTACAGAAGTTATTCGACAAGCAATATGTACCGCGGATCAAGTCAAGTCAAATCGGGATGACATCCGAAGCTTCCCGATTAGTTTAGCGTCATATGTTGTAGGACGATGTTGATATTCTAACATATTTTAGACCCTTTATGCCTTGCAGATGTTTATTAATTGCAGTTGTTTAATTATGCGACAAATGATCAGAGAATACAGGGCAACACTAATTAATTGATTAATTGGGCTTAAACACCGTTTTCAACAATTTTGAAAATAGTCCAAAGATAGCGATAGCAAAGTTGGCACTAATTTCCCAGTGCATTTGTTAATAGATAAGTAACATAGTCAAAGTGTTATTTCTATATACGAGTTTATTACTAGCATATAATGTTATTCCGTTGTAGAAGTGATCTTGTTCATGTACAACGTGTATAGTTTTTGAAAACACCGTGGAAAATGAGATATCTTTATATGTACATATTCTCATGACCTTGAATATTACAAGATTTTGCTTAATCATGTATCACGAAGGTAATCCTGATAGGTTATAATTTATTTGTTTCATCTGTTTCGAAAATTGAAAAATAATAAAAACATATTTTCTGATCGTAGCCATCGAGCGTGACAAGCTCTGTGTTTTGCTGTTCATTAGTACTTTCATGCTTTACCGAAGTCAGCCTATAGCATGATGCTTTCTGGAATTGGATACATAGACTACAGGTAATTGTGTCTTACCTTGGGGAGTACTTTGAGGCTGGGGCTACTGATACGTATCAGTAGTTCCAGTTTGATGGTATGAATTGAAAAAAAAACGTTTCGATCAGTATTTATTTACGAACCACTATACACAATAGATTTCGAACATCCCTCATTGAAGAGTATATGCTATCATTTTTAGCTCGCCTATTCGAAGAAATAAGGGAGCTTATTACTCACCCCGGCGTTGGCGTTGGCGTCCGCGTTGGCGTTGCCAGCTTGGTCAAACCTTTGCGTGCAAGGCTTTTTCTCAGACACAATGGATTTTGACTGAATTGTGCCCCTTTTTGGACTTAGAATTTTGGTCAAACCTTTGCGTGCAAGGCCTTTTCTCAGACACTGTGTATGCTGTTGCTTTGAAACTTCACACACTAGTATATTCAGGGTCATTAGGTGACCTTGTATGTCAAGTCCCATAACTCTGAAATGGATTTTGACTGAATTGTGCCCCTTTTTGGACTTAAAATTTTGGTCAAATGTATTGAAAAGGTGTATTATCTTGCAATAGTTGATACTGTGTGACTTTACCTAATGCTTTAACTGTTCTGAAGTAGGCCCTGATAGGCGAGCTATATTGTCCTCCGACAACTCTTGTTAAATTTAATGTAAAACTAATTATCCATATGAAATAGTAAGTTACCGCTGAAAAGCATCTTGTACATTGTATTCGAAAGGATTTTTGAAATCAAGACGCCTAGACTAAATAGCTCATGGGCCGTATGTTTTATAGTTTGTCAACCCGTTATTATATTTTCGTTTCATATTTGATTCTTTTTAGTATATTTTTAATCATTGGGATTCGATTATCTGAATTTATTTGAGTCGCAATCGAAAAGCTGCTTTTACTCCACTCGATTTACAATATTCAGGAATCACCCATGAACTTAACGCGTGATTAAGTCATGTTGAAAGCGTAGAAATACATTAAAGTATCAATTTCATAATTCATATATTTGAAAAGCAAATTTCTTTGTATATTTTTTCCGGTCAATGTATCCCTACAAGTTACGGCATTTTGTTTGATTTAGTAACGGACGAGACTATAGACATGGATACTCTTGAACAAAAACAAATCATTTTTACTTGCGGCAAATATTCCACACATGCATGTGCTTTCATTGATATTATAAACAATTTACGAATATCAAGACATCTCTCTGAACCCGAAATGGTATTCAGTAATGGAGAGCTACTGTAGAAAGAGATATTTGAAGTAATTCATTGCCGAAATTGTAATAAGACTTTAACAATAGGGACTGATTCCTGTCTCGATTTCGTTGAGTGTCTTCGGAATTCGCTTCTACACTTCGACGAATTTCTAATTGGCCACCATATAAAATATTATATTATGCGACAGATTTAATCAATAAATCTAAAGTTTGGTTATTTTTGTATTGTACACACCAATCTATCGATTTACAGAAAGAAAACACGTATTCATGTACAAAATCATCCATGCGGAAGGGTAGGTCCGAAAATAGCCTATGTTCTCGCGTTCCTCGTGCACGGCATGGTAGTTGTCGTATTTGGTAGGAATGTATTCTTCGTGGATTGTCTTTTATGAACAATATTAAATATGGCGAGAATGAGCATTGCAGAACGCGCTCAAGCCGTCGGAATGATTCGTGCCGGCACCCCAATCAGACAGGTATGTAACGCGTCGTTATAAAAGTTGCAATATGTTTTATTATTTGTTATTTAGAGCAAAATGTATCAATGAGGACAAGGTGTCCTGCTGTAACTGCCGCAGCAGGTGGACATACAAAGTATTGAAACGAAATCAAATACGACGTGATTTGATCACAGGGACTTGCTCCTCTAAAAAATAGATATTACCCTATCTATGCATAGATAGGGTATAATATCTATTTTTAGAGGAGCAAGTCCCTGTGATTTGATCTTGCAATTTTTGTTTTAAGGGTGTCCATGTTAACCCTCTCTGTTAAGTTTATTCCCGTGATCAAATTTCAATGAAGTTTTGTTTTATATATGTATGTAGCAATTGGCTCTAAAGAGCTTTTTGCTAAATACAGTATGTGCAGAAAGAATTCAGATTGTTCGTTACGAGTAAAATCGGAACTCTCCCTACATTGTTTTCTAATGCCTTCTGTACTGGGTGTCGGGAAATGCATGTCTATGGAGCAAAGTGTTGAATAAAAGTGTACATAATAAACATAGATATTCAAGAATATTGCATGAATATATTTGACTGGACGTTAATTTCTCATACCCCTACGACACTGACTAATTAATAATGAATTGTGATTTTTTAACAACGTAATTACATGTAGACTGATTTTTATCCCCCGCTTTTTCGAAGAAAAAAAGGGGGGTTATTAATTTCGGTTTGTCCGTCCGTCCATCCGTCCGTCCATCCATCCATCCGTCCGTCCGTCCGTCCGTCCGTCTGTCCGTCCGTCACACTTCGTTTCCGTGCAATAACTGCCACAAATGTGAACCGTTTTCTTTCAAACTTGGTAACAAGGTTAAATGCCTTAAGGGCTAGGCCAAGATCGATCGTCACTTTCAGCGGACTTTATTTGGTGGAGTTATGGCCCCTTATTTAACAAAAAATGTCATTTCTTGCAGTTTCCGTGCAATAACTGCCACAAATGTGAACCTTTTTTTTTCAAACTTGGTAACAAGGTTAAATGCCTTAAGGGCTAGGTCAAGTTCGATCGTCACTTTCGGCGGACTTTATTCGGTGGAGTTATGGCCCCTTATTTAACAAAAAATGTCGTTTCTTGCTGTTTCCGTGCAATAACTGCCACAAATGTGAACTTTTTTTTTTCAAACTTGGTAACAAGGGTAAATGCCTTAAAGCCTAGGCCAAGTTTGATCGTCACTTTCGGCGGACTTTATTCGGCGGAGTTATGGTTTGTAATTAACAAAAAAGGAATTTATTGAAACTTGGAACATAGATAGATGGCAATGTGAAGTTGTGCACCTTGCAAGAATTATAACTCTGGGCCACTTTGTTGCAGTTATCTGCCCTTGTTCAATATTTTAATAGTGTAAACTTTGTCCAGAGCAGAACTCAGAAACTACTTGAAGGAATTTATTGAAACTTGGAATACAGATAGATAGCAATGTGAAGTTGTGCACCTTGCAATAATTATGACTTATCTCCCCTTGTTCAATATTTTAATAGTGTAAACTTTGTCCAGAGCAGAACTCAGAACCTACTTAAAGGAATTTATTGAAACTTGGAATATAGATAGATGGCAATGTGAAGTTGTGCACCTTGCAAGATTTATGACTTATCTCCCCTTGTTCAATATTTTAATAGTGTAAACTTTGTCCACAGCATAACTCAGAAACTACTTGAAGGAATTTATTGAAACTTGGAATACAGATAGATGGCAATGTGAAGTTGTGCACCTTGCAAGAATTATAACTCTGGGCCACTTTATTGCAAAGTTATCTGCCCTTGTTCAATATTTTAATAGTCATTGACAAACTGCAATGGGGAGACATATATTTTTTCATAAAAACAACCTTTCTAGTTTACCCTGTAATACATGTTCAATAAAAAGTCTACTGACATGTTTAAACCCAACCTCAACATTTTCCTACAATATTTCTTGCAAGCGGGGGATATAAATTTCATGAATTTGCTTGTTCGTTATTATTTTTTTTAACACTTTGCTGTTTATGCATTGTCGTGGACTCTTCCAAATTGAACAAAAAAATTCACCACTTTCTAGTATTTAGCGAACCACATTTACATTTACTCACAGAGTGGAAAACAGTGCATGCAGAAAGCATTCAAATTACTAATTACGAGTAAAATCGAAACTCTCCCTACGTTGTTTTTAGCTCGACTATTCGAAGAATAAGGGGAGCTATTGTAGTCACCCGGCGTCGGCGTCGGTTAAAGTTTTTGCGAAAGCTAGCATTTACCCTTATAACTTACATACGCCTAGGCCAATGATCTTCAAACTTGTTATGGACATACCTCATAGCAAGTTGGTGATGCCTACACAGTTTGGAGTCAGTAGGTCAAAGATGAAGGTGACTGTAACTTTCTATATAGAAACAGTTCATGGTTAAAGTTTTTGTGCAAGCTAGCATTTACCCTTATAACTAACATACGCCTAGGCCTATGGTCTTTAAACTTTGTATGGACATTCTTCATAGCAAGTTGGTGATGCCTATAAACTTTGGAGTCAGTAGGTCAAAGGTCAAGGTCACTGTGACCTTCTATATGGAAACAGTTCATGGTTAAAGTTTTCGTGCAAGCTAGCATTTACCCTTGCAATGCCTTTTCTCAGACATTGTGTATGCTGTTGCTTTGAAACTTCACACACTTATTCAGGGTCATTGAATGACCTTGTATGTCAATTCCCATAACTCTGGAATAGATTTTGACTGAATTGTGCCCCTTTTTGGACCTAGAATTTTGGTCAAACCTTGCTGTGTGACTTTACCTTATGCTATAACTGTTCTGAAGTAGGCCCTGATAGGCGATGGCCCTGATAGTCGAGCTATGTTGTCCTCCGACAACTCTTGTTCTAAGGCCTTCTGTATTAGGTGTCTTGCATGAATATTTGACTGAACGCTTATTTCTTATACCACTAAGACACCCTATGGACCTAGATCATATCAATATCAATGTTAACTGAATAAGTTTAGTAAACATCGGATAATAAATGATGACTAACTTGTTCACAAGGTCAATTATAGCAATTATGCCAATTTTAAAGGGCCATAATCCAGTCATGCATGGATGGATCTGGTTTTCGAAAGGAACCAAGCTCTCATGGATATCTAGCTACTGAATAAGTTTGGTAGACATCGGATAATAAATAAAGACTGTATTGTGTTCACAAAAAATTGTGGACAAACGACAGACGACGTACTACGGTCGACGGACAAAGGGCGATCACAAGAGCTCACATTGTCACTACGTGACAGGTGAGCTAAACATATATAGTAGCTGTGATGGCAGTGTTCAGATTGTATTGAATATTTAAACCTTTCCTTTATTCGACAATTCTGCAGCAGACGAATTTGAACATATTTTGTCAAAAAATAGAAAATCTATATAAATGAATGGATCAACTATGACTAAAAGTGGAAAACACTGTGTCAAAAGGAGAAATTGCTCGTTTTTAGCAATTTCTTCTTTTATCACCTTGTATCTAAAAAGCCGTCTGCTGCAGAGGCGTCAGAAAACGTCTATATTAGGGAAAGGGTTAATGAATAGGGTCAATTCAAGACAACCTTTTATGCGGTGTTGTCAGATAAAAAAAGAAATATAAAGCACAGTATTTTGGTCAGATTTCAATGAGATTTATAATAAGATATTAGGAAAATATGAGGAAATCCTTAAATGCTCATTTTGATCTCTTTCTCCTTTTCCTACAATATTTTCAAATGTTTTTTGTAACAAAAGCCCCACTTTTTCTTTTCATCTGGGTATGAGTTATTCTTTCTGTCAAAACTTCTGTAATTTTGCATCTGCATTTTGATTCCTCTGCAGCAGAACACTTTTGCAAACATTGTGGCAAAAGTAACAAGTGTTCATAATGAGCAATTCTCCTTTTGTTACAATGTTTTCAACTTCTTTCAAGCATTACATATTGCCAGATATGTGGCTCTAGAATTGCAAATTACTCATTTGGCGAAAATGATGGCTTCAGAAAAAGTATCCAGGGTGAAGCCTGCAATTGTTTAACTTAACATTGAAGAGATTTACCATAATTTTGCTAAATGTTTTCAAGATTGTCTGCTGCAGATATGTTGTTTGTTGGAAAGGGTTAATAAAATATTTTTGCTTCCAGGAAAGACCTTAATTAACCCTTTCCCTCATATAGACGCTTTCTGACGCCTCTGCAGCAGACGGCTTTTTGAAAACATAGTGACAAAAGAAGAAATTGCTCAATTTGCCACATTGTTTTCCACTTTTAGTCATAGGTTATCCATTCAAATATAGAGATTTTCTATTTTTTGACAAACTATTTTTAAAGTCGTCTGCTGCAGAATTATCGTATGAGGGAAAGGGATAAATGGCATTCAAGCAAAAATTATTACAATTGAACCATTTCCAACATACAATAAATTTGCAGCAGACAACTTTGAAAACATTGAAGCAAAAATATGATCAATGTCTGCAAAAAAATACTATTAAATAGAGGTAAAATTGTATGACAAAAAGGAGAAAGGGCTCAATATGAAAAGAGTGAAAGCTAAGATAAGATATCATTGACCAATGATTAGCAGTGTCAGTGAATGTAAAACTCATCTGTTCACCCTTTCAAGGCTGAATTTTAAAAATGGACTTATCAAGCTTTACATTTCGAAGAGTTCAAAGTCATCTTTTGGAATATCAAGAAAATAGTTGAGTTGAGCAGCAAGCAGTACGAGCAGATTCATAAAGGCTTAAACATAACAATGTCGACAAAAAAACGTACTTATCACAGTGAAAACTCAAATGCAATTTCTTTGACATATATATATTTAATCAGTTATAATAGAGAAACATTACAACTGCATTGCACCATAGAATGCCCCCAAAAAATGAAAGAAAATTTATAAAAATTCCACTGTAAATTCAAATAATTAACCCTATCTAACACATTTTGAAGCTGTTGCAGCAGATTACATATGAAAACAGTATGGCAAAAGGAGAAATCATTCATGATGAGCAATTCCTCTTTTTGCCACAATTTTTTCAACTCTATTCAATAACTCTACTTTCATTTTCACAGATTTTATTCTTTTTTTACCGAGATGTGTTCAAAGTTATCTGTTGTATGTGAAAAAGGATCAAATATGAAGCACTGACGAAAACAAATAACCTTATTCAACAGGAACATCAATTTTTAATTTAAAAATAAGAAAAATACATGTAGATATTGTTACTAAAATAATGACCTTATGGTGTTACCAATTACCTGAGAAGCCAATTTAACCCATTCCAATGAACATATACATTGTGATGAATCTGCAGCAGACACCTTTTGAAAACAATGTGACAAAAGGGGAAAATTGCTAGTAGTAATCATGAGCAATTTCTTCTTTTGCATCAATGACGTCAACTTGATTCAATAATTATTCATTCAAGAAAAGAGATATTTCATATTATTGCCTACATGTTTTCGAAGTGGTCTCTGGAGATTTGTTGTATGCTGGAAACACATCTGTTCAAAAATATTGAAAATGTTTATAAATGGAAATATACTTAGTGAGAGTAGTTGAGAACATTATGGCAGGAGAAGAAATTATGAGCAATTTCTCCTTCTGCCACAATGTTTTTAACAAAAGTCTCACTGCATTTGCATCAAAATGCGTCTTCATGTGGGAAAATGTTAAAAAATGGTGTGAAACAAATATTCCCATTTATGGACATAGGGCTGTAACGAATACACTAGGTAGCAAATACGATACGTATCACAAATACAGGGTAATGAATACGAATATTTATTCACGAATGCTGTCTACGAATTTAAGAACATGTAAACACAAAAGAAATCAGAATTAAAATGACGAGAGAAAGTATAATGATTGACTAGTAAGTCACTTGTTATTTGACTATTTGTCCATATTCGACATGCTTGTGTTCCTCCAAAACAATTTCAGTACTTTGATTTTTACAACAGGCATAAGCAAGGGAGGTTATTATGAATTTAATGTAGTTGTTACCCGATTTCATGACTACAAATTTTGAAATGTGCAATGAAATGTCAACCTCGAGTCCTATTGGAAATCCTAAATTTTTCCAGACAGCTGACGTTTATTTGGCCGGAGGTTCAATAATTTCAATTTCCTCGTGGTTCGACGGGTTTTGGTTGTCATTAAATGGCAATTCTCCCAACTTTTCAATTGAATTTCAATTCAAAATTAATTAAAAACACATTTTAAACTCACAAAAACTTATGCCAAAATACATAGTAGTGAACACAACATCAAATATATTTTGAGAAAATGAATAAAAAATATGTCGCAAAATCAGTGGTCAGCTGTTGTGGTTGGGGTACTATATAAATAGAGCGCCGAATGCGCTATGAAACTGAAGAGATGGCAAGTGTGACAAAAGGTTTGTTATGTTTGTAGTTCAATTAAATTGATTTTAGTTTAATAAAGCATACAGCTTTGGATTATATTCGTGAATATTCGGTTCTGGATGAAGCGAATAACGAATACGTTTCGGACAGACCTGTATTCGCTTGATCACAATAGCTACATTGAGCTAAAACTGCTGTGCATGTAACAGCACTTTTAAATTTAAACATTATTTATTTTACAACGATTGCGAAGCAAGCTTTCAGCTTATATTAGTCATGCTCAATGTCTGCTTCCTGGAGACTTAACTAGAACTCATGCTGTTTGTGTGGAAAAATACCAAAGTCAGGACCCGCTCATCACGGGACTCGAACCAGGGACCTTTGATACGTGAGGCCGACGCTCTACCTCTGCACCACTGTCTTCCACACTTTACCCCAAGCACATAAAAGAACCAAGTGAAACGCACTAAGACTCCCTTGCATCTAACTCTGACTCGAGGTTTATCTGCAACTATCACCTACTGGTTCCTAGTTTACTACATACAAATGGACCTTAACAGTGTCCAATCTATAAGGGGGGGGGGGGGGGGGGGGGGGTCATGCTATTTCTCCGACTGTTTTAAGAAATTCCCCCCTAAATGTGTATGGAGGGGGGGGGATTTTTTTTACATAGACAAAGAAAGAAAAATGCCTCAATTTGGTCATACAATCAATTCTCCGATTAAATCAACCCCCCTTGTTTTTGAATCCTAGATTGGACACTGGCCTTTAAAAGAAAAGACAAAAGGCTTATGATTGAACAGAGCATTAATGGTCTATCCAACTACATGAATATCTTACCCCTTTGGCCTTGAGCATCTGCCCCAGTGTTGTTAAGTATTCCTTGAATCTTTTACCATAGGTTGTCATTACATCACTGTTACACACAAATAAAACAAGAGGGCCATAATGGCCCTAGATCGCTCACCTTAATTATACAATGTACTGCAATGCAAAACACATCAAGACAATTATTCTGAATGCAACCTCCACAGTGTTAACAAGATTTTCCTTCATTTGGCCTAGTGACCTATATTTTTTTACCTGATATGACCCATATTCCAACATGGACTAGATATCATCAAGACAACATTCTGACAAAGTTTCAACTTGCTCAAAGTAAAAATGCGTCCTCCGGAGTTTGAACAATATGTTCCTTTATTGACCTTATTTCTTACCTAATATGACCCATATTCTAACTTGACCTGGATATAATTCAGACAAACATTCTGACAAAATTTCAAGCTGCTGAGGCAAAAAATGCGGCCTCTAGAGTGTTGACAAGATTTTGACCTTGTGACCTACTTTTTTAACCAACATGACCCATGTTCGAACTTGACTTACATAGCATCAAGACAAACATTCTGATAAAGTTTCATCATGCTCAAGTTCAAAATGCAGTATCTAGAGTGTTAACAAGATTTCCCTTCAATTTGGCCTAGTGACCTTGTTTTTAACCCGGCATGACCCATATTTGAACTTGGTCTAGATATATTTTGGATAAACATTCTGACTAAATTTCAAGCTGTTGTAGCCAAAAAAGCGGCTTCTACAGAGTTAACAAGATAACCCTTCAATTTGGCCTAGTGACCTAGTTTTTGACCTGGCATGACCCATATTCGAACTTGGCCTAGATATCATTCAGCTCAACATTCTGGCCAAAAATTGCGGCCTGTGGAGTGTTAACAAGATTTGTCTTCAATTTGGCCTAGTGACCTAGTTTCTGACCCAATATTACCCATATTTAAACTTGACCTAGATATCTTTAAGACAAACATTCTGACAAAATTTCAAAATTATGAAGCAAATATTGCGGCCTCTGGAGTGTTAGCAAGATTTTCCTTCAATTTGACCTAGTGACCTAGTTTTTGACCCAACATGACCTATGTTCGAACTTGATTTACATATAACCAAGACAAACATTCTGATAAAGTTTCAACATGCTCAAGTTGAAAATGTGGCCTCCATAGTGTTAACAAGATTTCCCTTCAATTTGACCTAGTGACCTAGTTTTTGACCTCATATGGCCCAGTTTCGAACGTGACAAAGATAGAAATGTTCCTTGGGTGACCCTCTATCAGATTCCTTCAAGCCATGTTGATTGGTCAAAAAACATGGCCGCCAGAGGGCGGGGCTATTTTGCCTAAATATGGCTATAGAGAAAACTTAAAAAATCTTCTCCTCCAAAAGTGTCAGGTCGATTTTCAAATAATTTTGTAGAAATGTTCCTTGGGTGACCCTCTATCAGGTTCCTTCAAGCCATGTTGATTGGTTGAAAAACCTGGCCACCAGGGGGCAGGGCTGTTTTGCCTTATACGGCTATAGTGAAAACTTCTCCTCCTAAACTATTTGGCTGATTTTCAAATAATTTTGCAGAAATGTTCCTTGGGTGTCACTCTACAATATTCCTTTAAGCCATGGTGGTTGGTAAAAAAACATGGCCACCACGGGGCAGGGCTGTTTGGAGATTTAATTTGTGCCTTATGGCCGTGGAGCGATACTGGCACTCTTGGGCCTCTTGTTTCAAAAACTTTGGAAAAGTGCAAATTGCTGTAAATGAGAAATGTTTTACCAACGATTATACATCTTATATTCAAGATGTAACATTTTTTGAAGGATGTATTTTAAAAAAACACCTCCAAAATATTGCACAAGTTCAATGGTCTTACCCCTTCCCACATACAACAAATATGCAGACAACACCTTTGTAAACATTTAGTGAACTTACAAAAAATCTCTCTTAATGAAAAAGTAAAGACATTGAAAACAGTCAAAAACACTTTCGCAAAAGGGGCAATTTAATCTTTTGCCACCATGTTTTCAAAAAATGTCTGCTGCCTCGAAAAAATTCTACATGTGGGAATGGGCTACATATGGTGAACTAAGGCTATATTTGTATGTAAACAATCCTTGTAAACATCCTATAATAATTATAAATTGTCTAAAACCATTTTTTCACTTAAAATATGTCTTTACATTTTGTAGCGATTGCAATGTCATAGACTAGTCATCTTACTAATGGCCTTTTGGCACAATTCGGTCAAAAGCCATATGCAAGTGGGAAAGGATAAAGTACGAAAGAGTTACTCATTCTTGTTTACCCTTTCCCTCATATAGACGCTTTCTGACGCCTCTGCAGCAGACGGCTTTTTGAAAAACATATTGACAAAAGAAGGAATTGCTCAAAACGAGCAATTTCTCCTTTTGCCACAATGTTTTTCACTTTTAGTCATAGGTTATCCATTCAATTATAGAGATTTTCTATTTTTTTTCAAAATATGTTCAAAGTCGTCTGCTGCAGAATTGTCGTATGAGGGAAAGGGTTAATAGAACTCTTGTTTGCATGTAGAAAAAGGATTATGAGCAATATCTCCATTTCCTTGGATACTTTATTTAATCTTTCTTAAAAATGCTTTCATTCAAAATATACTTTATTACTCGAACAGTATCCTTTAACAGATCGATTGCTTGAAAATAGCATAGCGGCAGTTCTGATTGCTCATAAAAGCAACCAGAACGTCTTCTATGTTGTTTATTCAAGTTGATCTGATTTTATGACTTGCTTGCTTTTCTTAAAGAACAATTAATTTGAACATTGCTTTTCTTAAAGAACACTTAATTTGAACACATTTTGATATAGATATGTCATCTTGGATGTATTTAATTTGAACACATTTTGATATAGATATGGCCACTAAGATGTTTTTAATTTGAACACATTTTGATATAGATTTGTCATCTTAGATGTATTAAATTTGAACACATTTTGATATAGATTTGTCATCTTAGATGTATTAAATTTGAACACATTTTGATATAGATTTGTCATCTTAGATGTATTTAATTTGAACACATTTTGATATAGATATGTCATCTTAGATGTATTTAATTTGAACACATTTTGATATAGAAATGGCATCTTTGATCTATTAAATTTAAACACATTTTGATATAAATATGGCAATTTTTTTATGTATTTAATTTGAACACATTTTGATATAGATATGGCATCTTTGATGTATTTACAGGAGGTTTATCATTTGGACAATTCGCTATAAAACGACAAGAGTGTGTAAGGCCTACATAAAACAATTTTCATAACTTACATGTCAAATTTGATCCATCAAATTTACACTTAATTATCTAATCAGAACCTTTGGAAAGCACGAATTTGTCCATGCTACCCTTTTATTTTGCTTTTGCATCCTTTTTTTCAACCCTTTCCCCTACACTAAAGCTTTCCCATGCCTTCTGCAGCAGCCAACATTATGATGAGCAATTTCCCCTTTTGTCACAGTTTTTCTAAAAGTTGTCTGCTGCAGAGGCTTTAAAAGCGTCTGTATGTGCGAAAGGGTTAAATTCTCAATTTAACAGAGATTTCCATGATCAACTTGTCTAGGCCTTCATTACCTGAACTTCAGTGTCAATGTTGTCAGATATCACTCAAGAACTTGTATGTACATGTATTGGGAGACATTGACTCGGGGGTTGGGTGCCGGTCACAGTAGCAGTCTCGATTTTGATTCTCGTTTGATTGGATTAAAAACTGTGGACCTCCCAGCATGCTCGGCATGAGTTCTGGGTGAGTTACAAGCTAGGAAGCCATCATCTAAAGGGATTAACACCTTTCCCACATACGACAAATCTGCAGCAGACGACTTTGAAAACATCTAAGTTAAATATCTATAAATAAGAGATTACTGGAAAGTGTTGAAACCATTGTGGCAAAGATCTGTGAGAAAACATGGAATATCTATTAAAGAAAGTACAATGTTTTCAAAAGTTGTCTGCTGCAAACATTTTAAAATTCGTTTTCAAATGGGAAATGGATGTTGTCAGTATTAAAAATTGTTTGTTTAACTTTGTCCCAGTTTCAGACGCATTTTAACGCATATTAATGCAGCAGATGACATTGGTAAACATTGTGCTTTCATTTACAGATGTTCCATGTTTTCACATATATTTTTTCAAAGACATCTGCTTCATATTTTTGTATGTCGGAAATGGTTTAAACCATAGTCACACTAGGCTTATGACCAACTCATTACCTTAAGCAACAGGTGGTCTTTTAACCGTTACCCACATACAGATGCTTTCTGACGCCTCAAACAGAGACAACCTTCAAAAAAGAATTGTGGCAAAGGGAGAAATTGCTCATGATGATCAATTTCTCCTTTTGCCAAAATATTTTGTTTCATTTATTGAGAATTTCCATATTTATGATTACGTCCTGCTAAATTGTCAGCTACATATTTGATCATGAGGGAAAGTGTTAAAGGTTGTAAATTTTTTTTTACATTTATCTGCAATGTTTCAAGTTAAACCATTTTCCGACCAAACTCATAGTAAAATGGTTTAAAGAAGTCTTATTTCGTTTGGTGACTGGTTGCTGTCATTTGGCTAAAGTCTGCCAATCCTACAACCAGTCAAAACAAAAACCTGTTGCAGAGTAAATTTATGATTCAGTTCCTAGGAGTTGTTAGCCCTTTCCCACATATACTCTTTGCCACATATGACACATCTGCAGCAGGCAACCTTTTTTCAGTAATTTGACATTCATTTGTTGACATTCATTTGTAGAGATTTTCCGTGTGCTTGACAAGATGACAAGATGTTTCCAAGTCGTCTGTTGCAGATTTGTTGTAGGTGGGAAAATGTTTATAGTAGTCGTAGTTCTTTGATTGTTGGAGGTTGCGATTTGGTTCCTTCTTATGTGTGATTTAGGCTTAACCCTTTCCCTCATAAAGACGCTTTCTGACGCCTATGCAGCAGACAGCTTTTAGAAAACATAGTGACAAAAGAAGAAATTGCTCAAAATGAGCAATTTCTCCTTTTGCCACAATGTTTTCCACTTTTAGTCATAGGTTATCCATTCAATTATAGAGATTTCCTATTTTTTGACAAAATATGTTCAAAGTCGTCTGCTGCAGATTTGTTGTAATAGGGAAAGGGTTAATTTGTAGGATTTTTGTTATTGCTTTACCTATTCCTCCCTCACTGTCCAAAACAATTTTCCCAACCAAAGATAAAAATTAAAATAATCACAATGATCTCCATCAGGCCCTTAGATTCTTCAATTTGTGTTCCTTTAAATTACTTTTATCACTTTCCCATATACAATAAATGTACGGCAGACAGCTTGTAAAAAACATGGAAAAACTTTCTAAATGATAGTTTGATTATTTGATAGAGTTCAAAAGATTGTTGCAATCATAGACAATTATCATTACCCAGTTCATTAATAAGTGAACTCTTGCCATGAGATAATGTTGAAAACGTCCTAAAACCCCAAAAGAAAATGTCTCTTACAGTATTTTACTTTCTGTTTGAAAGATAATAGCTTTATCACTGCTTTCTATGGTAACCCTTTCCCACATACAGAATATCTGCAGCAGACGACTTTGAACATGTCTACTCAAAAATATCGAAAATTTATATAATTGTAGGTATAATTACTGAAAAAAGTTGAAAACATTGTGGCAAAAGGAGAAATTGCTCGTTTTGAGCAATATCTCCTTTTGTCACGATGTTTTCAAAAAACGTCTGCTGCAATTGCGTCAGAATTTGTCTACAAGTGGGAAAGGGGTAAGATGTATCTATCACCAAAATATATTCATTGATATTTAATTTTACCTTGTGATGCTTCATTGCAAAACAGTTGTACCTTCATCTTATGAAAACATGTAGTTAGAACTGTTTTCACCAAGCCAAAAATGACTTTTCATAGTAATGTCTGACCTTGGGTTTTCAATAAAATTTCATATTTTACTGTAAGTGTTTATATGTTTGTAAATATTGGGACAGCCTGCTATATTAATTGTGTTGACTTTACATCTTTGTTAATGACATATTAGAGCTGTGTTGCCCTTTCCCACATGCAACAAATATGCAACAGAAGACTTGGAAACATCCTGGCCAAAAAATGAAAAATCTCTTTAATTGAAAGTATTATTATTGTATACAGTTAGACATTTTGAAGCAAAATGAGTAATTTGCTCATTATGTGCAATATTTCTCCTATTGTTTTTATATTTCCAAATATCATCTGTTGTAGATGCATCAAAACATGTCTGTTTATGGGAAAAGGGTTTTTAATTCAACCTGTATACATTTTATTTGTGACTGGTATTAACTATTTCTCTGTGATTTGTGATAAATACCTGCCATTTTAATGCAGCACTTACATGTTTGTGGGACAATTATAGTTTATATATTTTTCAATGTTGATTTTAGATTACCTGGTAACACTTTCCCAAATCTTTAGCAAATACATTTTGGCAAAAAAGGGAAAATGATAATCTCTATAAATGAAAGAATAATTATTGGAAAAAAAACCTTGAAATATTGTGACAAAAGAAGATATTGCTCATTAGGATAAATTTCTCTCTTTGTCACAAAAGTATCAAACGTCGTCTGCTGCAGATGAGAACAATTCATCTGTAAGTGGGAATGGGTGAATGACTTTTCAGGGTTGAAAGGTAAAGAGGTTGTATTGTCTGAAAAGGATACAAGTCATGTCAGATGAAATGGGGACTCTTTTTTTGTTTCACAAACTCCTTTTCCCACAATGTAGACGCATTTTGGTACATCTGTAGCAGACGACTTTTAAAAACATTGTAACAATAGGAGGAATTGCTCATTTTGAGCAATTTCTACTTTTGCCAAAATGTTCGCATTATGCTTGCATTTGTAGAGGTTTTCCATGATTTTCCCTTGATGTTTTTAAAGTTGTCTGCTGTAGCTTTGTTTTATATGATAAATGGTTAAAGATGCATTATTATAATACAAATGTAGTAGTAGGCTAGACTGTTAGATTTTTTGTAGAAGACACATTTAGTATTAATTGTTATAGGCAGGCAGAGATAACTCTGATAAGATTGTTTGTAAGCACATACTGTTTGCTTTTGCCACTTACAGATGCATTTTGGCGCATCTGCAGCAGACAAATTTTGAAAACACTGTGGCACAAGGCGAAATTGCGCATGATGAGCAATTACTCCTTTGCCACAATATATTGTATTCAATATTTTACTTTCATTTATAGGCAGGTAGTAAAAGTTCTGAATAGACTGCGTGTTAGCATTTGCTTTTAGATCACCAAATGTTGGTCATAAATATGTATAAGATTGGTCTATCCTATAGACAGACAATATGTAGCTAAGTGTTTGTATAAGGGAATACTTATACTGCCTTGCTAAAGAGCTAGCTTTTGGAGCGATGTAGTAGAGTGGACGCCTCCGGGACAAGAGGTCCTGAGTTTGACCACCTGTTTGGGCAGGCTTTTTCAGCTGGGTTACATTTGCGCCCACCTTAAATAACCCACAGTGATATGAGATAGAGTAGAAGTTGATTTTAATTGAAGGATTTGAGGACGAATCTTCATAGTGTGGAGGAATATATAGTAGAGTTATCTGTCCCATAGACAGACAATATGTAGCTATGTGTTTGTATAAGGGAATACTCATACTGCCTTGCTAAAGAGCTAGCTTTTATAGCGATGTGGTAAAGTGTTCGTCTCAGGGACAAGAGGTCCAGAGTTCGAGCCCTGGTCAATCAGACTTTTTCAGCTGGGTTACAAATATTAATTATACAGAGGTTGAGATAAGAAAGAGCAAGGCTGCGTTTTCCCATCAATATCTCTCTTATGACTCAACCAAACCCTATGTTGTGGATACTCAAAAGAATCTTCTCATTGAGCTTGTTCTGTTGAGTACCTTCATCATAGGGTTTGAGAGTCAAATAAAGATATTTACCTATTGGGTTGTTGTCTTGACGTCGTCTTCGTCTGGGCCTTCACAAAACTTTAACTTAACCTCATAACTCAAAAACCGTTCGATATTTTCAAATGCAACTTCGTACACATGTTCCTAGGAACAACACATATGTCTATACAAAATCACATAGCTCTGTCTTTAATATTTTTTTTTAGAAATGCCCTTTTTTTCGACTTCGAAGAAACAGGTGAGTGTTGGCGTTTGCCCTGCGGCGCTCTTGTTGAATTAGAAATACTCAGCTTATCTAGAGCTCTAATATAGAATAGCCGCATTAACCCTTTCCCTCATATAGACGCTTTCTGACGCCTCTGCAGCAGACGGCTTTTTGAAAACATAGTGACAAAAGAAGAAATTGCTCAAAACAAGCAATTTCTCCTTTTGCCACAATGTTTTCCACTTTTGGTCATAGGTTATCCATTCAATTCTAGAGCTTTTCTACTTTTTATCAAAATATGTTCAAAGTCGTCTGCTGCAGAATTGTCGTATGAGGGAAAGGGTTATGTAATAAGGGGTTATATTACATCTCAGTACTGGGATCACATAATATTAGGGTATGGAAGAAGCACCACAATGTGTCAGATGGCCTGGCCCTATATCGGTGCCACAGGTTTCACAAAATCAGTTCCAGCAGTCAAAGGGTTAAAAACATGTAACTACTTCATATATCCTTATAATTATACCCTTATATTCCTTTCCCACTGGCACATGCATTTTGAAGCATCTGCAGCAGATGCATTTTTAGATCACCTGAGCCGAAGGCTCAAGGTGAGCTATTCTGATCACTTTTTGTCCGTCGTCCGTCCGTCCGTCGTTTACTTTTAGCTTTAAACATCATCTCCTCCTAAACCACAGAACTAATTTCATCCAAACTTCACAGGAATGTTCCTTTGGTGGCCCTCTTTCAAAATTGTTCAAAGATTTAAATTCCATTAAGAACTTTGGTTGCTGCGGCATCAGAAAGGGGGAAAAATGTCCAAACTTTCAAAAAATCTTCTCCTCTGAATCTGCATGTCAGATTCCAATATAGTTTGGTAGAAATGTTCCTTGGGTGACCCTCTACAAAGATTGTTCAAGGCATACTGTTTGGTTGAAAAACATGGCAGTCAGGAGGCATCAGAAAAGGGGCAAAATGACAAAATTTGGAAATTCCATTTTTTTTAAATTCCTTTTCTGATAATAAGAAAATTGAATAGGAATCTTACTTCAGTAATCCTCTTCTTAATTTGTTCAAGCCGTATTGATTGGTTACAAAATCATTGTAACCTCGCGTCATCACAAAAGGGGTAAATTGAACTTTTAGCTACAAATGACAACTCCAACCATTCCACAGGACCAATTTCAATCTAACTTCACAGGAATGTTCCTTTGATGGTTCTCTTTCAAAATTGTTCAAAGACTTACATGCTGTGTAGAACTTTTGTTGCTGCAGCATCAGAAATTGAGAAAAATGCCCAAACTTTAAAACATCCATCTCCATAATCCATTTGTCAGTTTCCAAGATAATTTGGCAGAAATGTTCTTTTAGTGACTCTCTATAAAAACTGTTCAAGATACAAATGGCTTTTACTGATGAACTATTTCTTTAACTGAGTGTCCACTCCTTGCGGTTTCATTTGAACTACTTATCAAATTTTCACAGATATTTGCAGTTAAATATTTGCTGCTAATTTACTATCATTCAGGTGATCGATTTAGGGCCATCTTGGCCCTCTTGTTAAAAACACTGTGGCAAAAGGAGAAATTGCTAATAATGAAAAATTTCCACAATGTTTTCAACTCTTTTCAATAAGTTTTACTTTCTTATAAAGACATTTTTCAAAATTTTATCTAGGTGATTTCAAAGTCGTCTGCTGCAGATTTGTTTTATGTGGGAAAGGGTTCAACTGCTTATTCTGTGTGCGCATAATTGTTGTATTGTTTTTTATGACTTTAGCTATGTTATGGTTTCTATTTACATGTATATAAAATAACATATATTTCTATGTAAAACTGTTAGACATTTCACTTTTGTTGTATACCGGTGGTCATTTCACCATATTTTATCATTAAACTATTTAAACAGATATCAATGTTTAAATCCAAACTTTGCAAGACACTGATTGACTGTTCATTGCATCCATGATGTGGATTTGTGTTGATTCATGATAGCTCTGTGGCTATACATTAAGGCTGTCCTTCTAGTGGTTGCAAATTGGAATATAATGTGAGTAAATCTTCAAACAAATTCTAAGACTGTTCAATAATTATACCCCCGACAAACGAAGTTTGAAGGGGGTATATTTGAGTCACCCTGTGGTCCGTTGGTCCGTTGCAATTTTCCTTGTCCGGATCATAACTTTAAAACTTCTTGAGGGAATTTAATAAACTTCATACGATGATACAACACAGTGAGAGGAAGTGCAGTGCACAAGAACCATAACTCTACTTTACCTAATTACAGAGTTATTGCCCTTTGTTACTTTTTCTTGTCCGGAGAATAACTTAATAACTACCATATGGAATCTAATAAATCTTCATACAATTATAGAACACTGTGAGAGGAAGTGCAGTGTACAAGAACCATAACTCTAATTCAGCTAATTACAGAGTTATTGCCCTTTGTTATTTTTTCTTGTTCGTAGAATCTTGTCCGGAGAATAACTTGAAAAAGAAAAGATGGAATCTAATAAAACTTCATAGGATGATGCAACACATTGAGCGGAAGTGCAGTGTACAAGAACCATAACTCTAATTTAGCTAACTACAGAGTTATTGCCCTTTTTTAGGTCACCTAAGCACGAAGTGCAAGTCGAGCTTTTGTGATCACTCACCGTCCATGTCCGGCGGCGTCTGTCCATCTGTTAACAATTTCCTACAAATGACTTCTACTAAACCAATGGACAGATTTCATAATAACTTCACAGGAATGGTCCTTAGGTGGTCCCCTTTCAAAGTTGTTCAAAGAATTTAATTCCAAGTAGAACCATAACTCTACTTTACCTAATTACAGAGTTATTGCCCTTTGTTACTTTTTCTTGTCCGGAGAATAACTTAATAACTACCATATGGAATCTAATAAATCTTCATACAATTGTAGAGCACAATGAGAGGAAGTGCAGTGTACAAGAACCATAACTCTAATTTAGCTAATTACAGAGTAATTGCCCTTTGTTTCTTTTCCTTCCACGTAGAATAACTTTAAAACTACAAGATAGAATTTAATAAAACTTCATACGATGATACAACACATTGATAGGAAGTGCAGTGTACAAGAACCATAAATCTAATTTAGCTAATTACAGAGTTATTGCCCTTTGTTACTTTTTCTTGTCCGTAGAATAACTTTCATGGCCCTTTCTTACTGTTTTCTTGTCCGGATAATAACTTTTAAACTAAAGGATGGAATTTAATAAAACGTCATACAATGATACAACACCATGAGAGGAAGTGCAGTGTACAGAAACCATAACTCTATTTTACCTATTTACAGAGTTATAGCTATTTGTTATTTTTTCTTGTCCGGAGAATAATTTTAAAACCACATGATGGAATTTAATTAAAGTTCATACAATGGTAGAGCACAATGAGATGATGCAGTAGTGTACAAGAACTATAACTCTGTTGTAGCTAATTACAGAGTTATTGCCATTTGTTACTTTTTCTTGTCCATAGAATAACTTTCATTGCCCTTTCTAACTTTTGTCTTGTCCGGAGAAGTAACTTTAAAACTACAAGTTGGATTTAAGGTGGGGTTTCTAAATATTTCACTATCTTTCCTATCATTGCGTGATAGTTCTAGTTTAACTTTAATTCGAAGAGATTTTCCATAATTTTGCATAGACATGTTAAAAGTCATCTGCTGCAGATTAATTATGTCTCCCCCATTACATGGGGGTGACATATTGTTTTTGCCCGTTCTGTCCTTCCTTCCGTCCTTCCGTCCGTCCTTCCGTCCGTCTGTCACACTTGTTTCCGCTCAATAACTGACGAACGCTTGGGCGTAGGAACTTCATACTTAGTATGCAGGTTGGTCATGACCAGTAGATGACCCCTATTGATTTTGATGTCAAAAGGTCAAAGGTCAAGGTCATGGTGACCTTGTGAGGTAAAACATGGTTTCCGCTCAATAACTGAAGAACGCTTGGGTCAAGGAACTCCATACTTGGTATGCAGATTGGCCATGCCCAGTACCAGAACCCTATTGATTTTGAGGTTAGTACGTCTAAAGTCAAGGTCACAGTGACCTTGAGCTGAAAGGTCACAGTGACAATGTGCTGAAAAATTGTTTTTACTTGGGCGCAGGAACTTCATACTTGGTGTGCAGATTTGTCACCACCAGCAAATGACCCCTATTGATTTTGAGGTCACTAGGTCAAAGGTCAAGGTCACAGTGGATAAGGTCACGTCTGTCACACTTGTTTCCGCTCAATAACGGAAGAACTCTTGGGCGTAGGAACTTCATACTTGGTATGCAGGTTGGTCATGACTAGTAGATGATCCCTATTGATTTTGAGGTCACTAGGTCAAAGGTGAAGGTCACGTCCGTCACACTGACAATGAGCTGAAAAATTGTTTTTGCTTAATAACTGTGTAGAATGCTTTGGCAATGGAAGTTAATACTTGGTGTGCAGGTTGGTCACCACCAGCAGATGACCCTTAGTGATTTTGAGGTCAAAGGTCAAGGTCATGGTAACCTTCAGCTGAAAAATGTTTTTTACTCAATAACTCAAGAGCGCTTATGCCCAGGAACTGGGCAGGTTGGTCCTAATCTGTAGATGACCACTATTGATTTTGATGTCAGTAGGTCAAAGGTCAAGGTCATGGTGACCTTGGGCTGAAAAATGTTTTCTGCTCAATAATTGAAGAATGCTTGGGCCCAGGAACTTCATACTTGGTGTGTAGGTTTGTCACCACCAGCATATGACCCCTATTGGTTTTGAGGTCACTAGGTCAAAGGCCAAGGTCATGGTACCCTTCAGCTGAAAAATGGTTTTCACACAATAACTAAGGAATGATTATGTCGAGGAACTTCATACTTGGTTTCGCAGTTTGGCCCTAACCAGTAGATGACCCCTATTGATTTTGTTTGATTTTGCGGTCACCAGGTCAAAGGTCAAGGTCACAGTAACATTCACCTGAAAAATGTTTTTTACTCAATTACTCATACTTGGTGTACATGTTGGTCCTAATTAGTAGATGACCCCTATTGATTTTGAGGTCACAAGGTCAATGGTCAAAGGTTAAGGTCAAGGTCATGGTAACCTTCAGCTGAAAAATGGTTTTTACGCAAGAACGCTTATGCCAGGTTGGTCCTAACCTGTAGATGACCCCTATTGATTTTGATGTCAGTAGGTAAAAGGTCAAGGTCACGGTGACCTTGGGTGGAAAAATGGTTTCCGCTCAATAACTGAAGAATGCTTGGGCCCAGGAACTTCATACTTGTTGTGCAGGTTGGTCACCACCAGCAAATGACCCCAATTGATTTTGAGGTCACTAGGTGAACTACAAAATTCATCTCCATCATTTCTTTTCCTCCCCTACGATCACACAAATGGGGAGACAAGCGCTTTTTCAAAAAAGCAATCTCTAGTTGTATGTTGGAAAAGGTTAAAATGGTAACTTTATCACAGTCACACTGTTAAGTGTTTAGTTTGCCAGGGGAGACAATCCCTTCTAGGATCATGTATTGTGCTTGTGTTAATACAGACAATAATATGCACACAATTCAAGGCATCCCAGTATGTCTTCTTCCTTTTCTTTTTCTGTTAACCCTTTCCAACATACATATGCTTTCTGACGCCTCTGCAGCAGACGCCTTCTGAAAAAATTGTGTCAAAAGTAGAAATTGCTCAAAACAAGCAATTTCTTCTTTTTCCACAATGTTTTCAACTCTTTTCAGTAAATATACCACCATTTATAGAACTTTTCCGTCTTTTCGCCTAGATGTTTTCAAAGTCGTCTGCTGCAGATTTATTGTGTGTGTGAAAGGGTTAATGCGCTGTGCCCGCTATGGAGTATCATCTTACTTGTGAGGTGTAAGAGATGAAAAAACAGATAAACCTGTTTCCCACATACAACAAATCTGTAATAGGGAGAGATAAATTATTGGAAACAGTGTGGCAAAAGGAGAAATTGCTCGTTATGAGGGTCATTATGGGCGCCAAAATGCATCTGTATGTGGTAAAAAGGGTGTTAAAACAGATTAAAGTGTCTGACATCAACAGTGGGCTACCATTCCATTCTTGATGTTCTCAATACTTCGCAAACTTTACGCCCAGCTCCGGTAGCTCAATCAGTAGCGATGCAGGCTGTCAATACAGGGGTTGCGAGTTTGAATCCCAGCTTGGTCAACATTCTTTCTGACACTGTGGCAAGCGTCATTCGTCTTTCACCATTGGGCTTAGTCTCTGTGGAAAAGCAGCCAGTTGGTTGGAAAGTATGTTGTGTGGCTTACTGGTGTGGGAAAGCTAGGAAACACATGAGTAGCTAGGAAACACATGAGTAGGTGAACTGGCCGACATGATATGACTAAAGAATTGTTGAAAACGGCGTTAAGCGCCTCAATCAATTGCAAATTTTGCATGTAATACCCCCATGACACCAGAGCTAGGTCCATGAAAAAAGGCCGGAACGCAGTGCGAACTCCTAGAACGTGGCCCGAATAGGACGCAGTAAGGGCCTACTTAGGACGTACTAACAGCGTCATTGACATAGCGAAGACGTTGTATTGACGGTTAGAGCGTAGCAACAACGCAGTGACAACCCCGTCCTTGTCTAATGCGCGTCCACTACGCAAATGCAGTTGTCGCTACGTCCATACTACGTTACATAATACCGCATAAAGTGAATGCTACGTTCGTGGCACTTCCATGGTACGACCATGAAGTTTATATCACACCCACAGTGCGTCCAAACACCGACATACCTACGTTCTCACCACGTCTATTCAAAATAGTATAAACACCAGGCACATCTACCCGTTGGCATCAGTTCTTGTCAAGTCATGGATGTGCACAGGCATAATGTGTTTATTCTCCAACAAACGAGTGTGAATCAACAGACTCAAGATGAGCAATTGACACTGCTGGTGATGATGAGAAGACGGGGGGGATAGAAGACAACGAAGATCTTTATAGTGACGTGGCAGACGCAGTATAGACGAAGTGGAAAACATTGTGACAAAAGGAGAAATTGCTCGTTTTGAGCAATTTCTTCTTTTGTCACTATGTTTTCAAAAAGCCGTCTGCTGCAGAGGCGTCAGAAAGCGTCTATACGTGGGAAAGGGTTAAAACTGGCATTAAAATCCTATAAATCAGACATCATTAGAATAGCAGACAGGAAAACTGTTATTTGAGGTACAAGTTGGCATTTCTGACTACGAGTATAGGTTCAGATGAGCCTGTACAGCTGCCCTTTCTTATCACAATCTAAAGAAGCTTTTGTAAGTGTGTATCTTGATCAGACTGTGCAATTGCACAGGGTGATCTGGATCTAAACTGTTCACAGAAGCCAACTTGTACTTTTGTTGCATGGACGACTCATTTCTCTTGGCATGAAATTAGTCGTATGATACATGAGCCATGGTTACGTTATCTGTTACGGTTTTAAACCCTTTCCCTCATACGACAATTCTGCAGCAGACGACTTTGAACATATTTTGTCAAAAGATGGAAAATCTCTATAATTGAATGGATAACCTATGACTAAAAGTGGAAAACATTGTGGCAAAAGAAGAAATTGCTCGTTTTGAGCAATTTCTTCTTTTGTCGCCATGTTTTCAAAAAGCCGTCTGCTGCAGAGGCGTCAGAAAGCCCCTATATGAGGGAAAGGGTTAAACATTAATGCGGACAGTGAAGACCCCGATGAGACTGTGCGTATATATACACAGACTCGCCTGTGGCTTCACTGTGCGAAAATATCACAATACTTCAAATCGCCAGGCGTGACCTAGCTATTTGTAATCAGCGGTAGAGAGCAGGATGATTTATTTTTTTAATTAAGATCATTCCCCTAGATAAGGTCCATATCCTTTTTTATTCCAACTCTTTACATGTACTTATGTGATTTGCAACAATATCCGTGGTACTATATCCTTTGTACAGCTTAATACTACGTATCGGAGCTCTACATATTGATTATTTGGCGTTTTACGCCGCTTTCAACATTTGTTCAGTTATATCGCGGCGTTTCCTGGGTAAGTTACCAGTACAGCTGGTCCATTTATCCTGCCACCAGCGATGTTTCATAATGCTAAGCGCCAAGGAGGGCAGCCATAACTACCATTTTTTAGAGTATTTGGTATGACCCGGCCGGGGATCGAACCCGCGACCTCCCGCACCCGATGCGGACGCTCTACTACTACACCACCGATGCGGTAGAGCTCTACGTAAGGGGCGTAGTACACGTTCTAAAAACCTTATTTGACCCTCTAGCCCTATGCTGTGTGTACTCGAAAGAGAAGGGTTTGTTTGGCTGATAAGAGAGCTATTATCGGAAAATGAGATGTATACCCGTACGTATCTGGGCCTTATATAGTTATTGCATTAATCCCCCTTTAAGATTCTTTCTAAAAAATAAAGAAAATATCTATTAATGAAATAATTAGTATTTAACAGAGTCAGAAACATTCTGGCAAAGGTAGGAATTTCTTATTTTGCCATAACGTTAAGAGTCGTCAGAAAACATCTGTATGTAGGAAAGAGTTAAAAATCCCTTTTCAAGACACGTTCCAACATGGGTTTTCAGCAGGCATTGATATCTGCCCAAATCATGATAACATAACGTAAGACTTCCACGGATATCACGCTTTGAAGACAGCGATAACACGGCCCAGCATGTGTTCTCAGCAGGCATTGCTATCTACCTAAATCATGATAACATAACGTAAGAGTTCCACGGATATCACGCTTTGAAGACTTGGTCCAGCATTTTTTTTTTAGCAGGCATTGCTATCCACGGATATCACGCTTTGAAGACAGCGAAATCACGGCACTGCATGTGTTCTCAGCAGGCTTTGCTATCTGCCCAAAGACTTCCACGGATATCACGCTTTGAAGACAGCGAAAACACGGCCCTGCATGTGATCTCAGCAGGCATTTCTATCTGCCCAAATGATGATAACATAACGTAAGACTTCCACGGATATCACGCTTTGAAGACAGCGAAAACACGGCCCTGATTGTGATCTCAGCAGGCATTTCTATCTGCCCAAATCATGATAACATAAAGTAAGACTTCCACGGATATCACGCTTTGAATACAGCGAAAACACGGCCCTGCATGTGTTCTCAGCAGGCATTGCTATCTGCCCAAATCATGATAACATAACGTAAGACTTCCGCGGATATCACGCTTTGAAGACAGCGATAACACGGCCCAGCATGTGTTCTCAGCAGGCATTGCTATCTGCCCAAATCATGATAACATAACGTAAGCATTTTTTTTTTTAGCAGGCATTGCTATCTGCCCAAAGACTTCCACGGATATCACGCTTTGAAGACAGCGAAAACACGGTCCTTCATACGTTCTCAGCAGGCATTGCTATCTGCCCAAAGACTTCCACGGATATCACGCTTTGAAGACAGCGAAAACACGGTCCTGCATACGTTCTCAGCAGGCATTGCTATCTGCCCAAAGACTTCCACGGATATCACGCTTTGAAGACAGTGAAAACACGGCCCAGCATGTGTTCTCAGCAGGCATTGTTATCTGCCCAAATCATGATAGCATAACGTAAGACTTCCACAGATATTACGCTTTGAAGACAGCGAAAACACGGCCCAGCATGTGTTCTCAGCAGGCATTGCTATCTGCCCAAAGACTTCCACGGATATCACGCTTTGAAGACAGCGAAAACACGGCCCTGCAAACGTTCTCAGCAGGCATTGCTATCTGCCCAAATCATGATAACATAACGTAAGACTTCCACGGATATCACGCTTTGAAGACAGCGAAAACACGGCCCAGCATATGTTCTCAGCAGGCATTGCTATCTGCCCAAATCATGATAACATAACGTAAGACTTCCACGGACATTTCGCATTGAAGACACAGTCCAGCATCGGTTTTCAACAGGCATTGCTATCTGTTAAAATCAAGATAACAAAAACGCAAGAGTTCCAAAGTATCACGTTTTTACGGCTGGACGATAACTGTCCTCTCTAACACGTCCATGTCTGTTTAATTGAGTTTACGTAGGCACTTTATTGTGCCAATTTGAGAGGACAGATCTATTGTTTGCTCCCAGCATCAATACTTTAAAAATAGTAGTAATGGCGCTCCCTCCTTGACGCTCAGGGTTTTGGGGTTAGCATTACGACTGAATAACAGCTGTCAGGATAAATCGACCAGAAGTACTCGTATATTACCTTGGAAACGTTGTGATATAACTGAAAACAAGAAATATCTTAAAAAAGATAAACGGCGATCAATATGAGAAAACACAAAGAAATGGAACATGCGCATATTATTTGACTTGAATAACAGAAAGGTTTTGTTAATAATCAAAACAATCAGTGATTTTCCATGAATTATAAAATTTGCGCAATAATGTTGTTTATCTAAGAATTCGACAGCTCCTTGAATTGGTAATGCATTATAATCTTGAACCAGTTGGAACATTGTTCGATTAGAACATTGTTCTTTAAAAGATATAGAATCGGTAATCGAGTGTAGCTTGCCGAGAATACGTCACATGACGGGGCTCCCAAGAGGTGTATAAGTTTCAATTGACGATAAATAACTGAAAACTTATCATTTTTCAAAAGTAGTTGATGTTTTGAGTAAATTACCGGTTCTGGTGGTAAGTATGAGTATCTAACTAGAATAGTTGATGTGTTGAGTAAATTACCAGTTCTAGTGGTAAGAATGATTATCTAACTAGAATAGTTGATGTGTTGTGTAAATTACGAGTTCTAGTGGTAAGTATGAGTATCTAACACAAATAGTTGATGTGTTGAGTAAATTACCAGTTCTAGTGGTAAGTATGAGTATCTAACTAGAATAGTTGATGTGTTGAGTAAATTACCAGTTCTGGTGGTAAGTATGAGTATCTAACTAGAATAGTTGATGTGTTGAGTAAATTACCGGTTCTGGTGGTAAGAATGAGTATCTAACAAGAATAGTTGATGTGTTGAGTAAATTACCAGTTCTGGTGGTAAGTATGAGTATCTAACTAGAATAGTTGATGTGTTGAGTAAATTACCAGTTCTAGTGGTAAGAATGATTATCTAACAAGAATAGTTGATGTGTTGAGTAAATTACCGGTTCTGGTAGTAAGTATGAGTATCTAACTAGAATAGTTGATGTGTTGAGTAAATTACCAGTTCTAGTGGTAAGAATGAAGATCTAACAAGAATAGTTGATGTGTTGAGTAAATTACCGGTTCTGGTGGTAAGAATGAGTATCTAACTAGAATAGTTGATGTGTTGAGTAAATTACCAGTTCTAGTGGTAAGTATGATTATCTAACTAGAATAGTTGATGTGTTGAGTAAATTACGAGTTCTAGTGGTAAGTATGAGTATCTAACTAGAATAGTTGATGTGTTGAGTAAATTACCGGTTCTGGTGGTAAGTATGAGTATCTAACTAGAATAGTTGATGTGTTGAGTAAATTACCAGTTCTGGTGGTAAGTATAAGTATCTAACTAGAATAGTTGATGTGTTGAGTAAATTACCAGTTCTAGTGGTAAGAATGAGTATCTAACTAGAATAGTTGATGTGTTGAGTAAATTACCGGTTCTGGTGGTAAGAATGAGTATCTAACAAGAATAGTTGATGTGTTGAGTAAATTACCGGTTCTGGTGGTAAGTATGAGTATCTAACAAGAATAGTTGATGTGTTGAGTAAGTTACCGGTTCTGGTGCTAAGAATCAGTATCTAACTAGAAACGTTAATGTGTTGAGTAGATTACCGGTTCTGGTGGTAAGAATGAGTATCTAACAAGAATAGTTGATGTGTTGAGTAAACTACCAGTTCTAGTGGTAAGAATGAGTATCTAACTAGAATAGTTGATGTGTTGAGTAAATTACCGGTTCTGGTGGTAAGTATGAGTATCTAACTAGAATAGTTGATGTGTTGAGTAAATTACCAGTTATAGTGGTAAGAATGATTATCTAACTAGAATAGTTGATGTGTTGAGTAAATTACGAGTTCTAGTGGTAAGTATGAGTATCTAACAAGAATAGTTGATGTGTTGAGTAAATTACCAGTTCTGGTGGTAAGAATGAGTATCTAACAAGAATAGTTGATGTGTTGAGTAAATTACCAGTTCTAGTGGTAAGTATGAGTATCTAACAAGAATAGTTGATGTGTTGAGTAAATTACCAGTTCTGGTGGTAAGAATGAGTATCTAACAAGAATAGTTGATGTGTTGAGTAAATTACCGGTTCTGGTGGTAAGTATGATTATCTAACTAGAATAGTTGATGTGTTGAGTAAATTACCAGTTCTAGTGGTAAGTATGAGTATCTTACTAGAATAGATGATGTGTTGAGTAAATTACCAGTTCTGGTGGTAAGTATGATTATCTAACAAGAATAGTTGATGTGTTGAGTAAATTACCGGTTCTGGTGGTAAGTATGAGTATCTAACTAGAATAGTTGATGTGTTGAGTAAATTACCAGTTCTAGTGGTAAGAATGAGTATCTAACAAGAATAGTTGATGTGTTGAGTAAATTACCGGTTCTGGTGGTAAGAATGAGTATCTAACTAGAACAGTTGATGTGTTGAGTAAATTACCAGTTCAAGTGGTAAGTATGATTATCTAACTAGAATAGTTGATGTGTTGAGTAAATTACGAGTTCTAGTGGTAAGTATGAGTATCTAACTAGAATAGTTGATGTGTTGTGTAAATTACCGGTTCTGGTGCTAAGAATCAGTATCTAACTAGAAACGTTAATGTGTTGAGTAAATTACCGGTTCTGGTGGTAAGAATGAGTATCTAACAAGAATAGTTGATGTGTTGAGTAAATTACCAGTTCTAGTGGTAAGAATGAGTATCTAACTAGAATAGTTGATGTTTTGAGTAAATTACCGGTTCTGGTGGTAAGTATGAGTATCTAACTAGAATAGTTGATGTGTTGAGTAAATTACCAGTTCTAGTGGTAAGAATGATTATCTAACTAGAATAGTTGATGTGTTGTGTAAATTACGAGTTCTAGTGGTAAGTATGAGTATCTAACAAGAATAGTTGATGTGTTGAGTAAATTACCAGTTCTGGTGGTAAGTATGAGTATCTAACTAGAATAGTTGATGTGTTGAGTAAATTACCAGTTCTAGTGGTAAGAATGATTATCTAACAAGAATAGTTGATGTGTTGAGTAAATTACCGGTTCTGGTAGTAAGTATGAGTATCTAACTAGAATAGTTGATGTGTTGAGTAAATTACCAGTTCTAGTGGTAAGAATGAAGATCTAACAAGAATAGTTGATGTGTTGAGTAAATTACCGGTTCTGGTGGTAAGAATGAGTATCTAACTAGAATAGTTGATGTGTTGAGTAAATTACCAGTTCTAGTGGTAAGTATGATTATCTAACTAGAATAGTTGATGTGTTGAGTAAATTACGAGTTCTAGTGGTAAGTATGAGTATCTAACTAGAATAGTTGATGTGTTGAGTAAATTACCGGTTCTGGTGGTAAGTATGAGTATCTAACTAGAATAGTTGATGTGTTGAGTAAATTACCAGTTCTGGTGGTAAGTATAAGTATCTAACAAGAATAGTTGATGTGTTGAGTAAATTACCTGTTCTAGTGGTAAGAATGAGTATCTAACTAGAATAGTTGATGTGTTGAGTAAATTACCGGTTCTGGTGGTAAGAATGAGTATCTAACAAGAATAGTTGATGTGTTGAGTAAATTACCGGTTCTGGTGGTAAGTATGAGTATCTAACAAGAATAGTTGATGTGTTGAGTAAATTACCGGTTCTGGTGCTAAGAATCAGTATCTAACTAGAAACGTTAATGTGTTGAGTAGATTACCGGTTCTGGTGGTAAGAATGAGTATCTAACAAGAATAGTTGATGTGTTGAGTAAATTACCAGTTCTAGTGGTAAGAATGATTATCTAACTAGAATAGTTGATGTGTTGAGTAAATTACGAGTTCTAGTGGTAAGTATTAGTATCTAACAAGAATAGTTGATGTGTTGAGTAAATTACCAGTTCTGGTGGTAAGAATGCGTATCTAACAAGAATGGTTGATGTGTTGAGTAAATTACCGGTTCTGGTGGTAAGTATGATTATCTAACTAGAATAGTTGATGTGTTGAGTAAATTACCAGTTCTAGTGGTAAGTATGAGTATCTTACTAGAATAGATGATGTGTTGAGTAAATTACCAGTTCTGGTGGTAAGTATGATTATCAAACTAGAACAGTTGATGTGTTGAGTAAATTACCAGTTCTAGTGGTAAGAATGAGTATCTAACTAGAATAGTTGATGTGTTGAGTAAATTACCGGTTCTGGTGGTAAGAATGAGTATCTAACAAGAATAGTTGATGTGTTGTGTAAATTACGAGTTCTAGTGGTAAGTATGAGTATCTAACTAGAGTAGTTGATGTGTTGAGTAAATTACGAGTTCTAGTGGTAAGAATGAGTATCTAACTAGAATAGTTGATGTGTTGAGTAAATTACCAGTTCTAGTGGTAAGTATGATTATCTAACTAGAATAGTTGATGTGTTGAGTAAATTACCGGTTCTGGTGGTAAGTATGAGTATCTAACTAGAATAGTTGATGTGTTGAGTAAATTACCAGTTCTAGTGGTAAGAATGATTATCTAACTAGAGTAGTTGATGTGTTGAGTAAATTACGAGTTCTAGTGGTAAGTATGAGTATCTAACAAGAATAGTTGATGTGTTGAGTAAATTACCAGTTCTGGTGGTAAGAATGAGTATCTAACAAGAATAGTTGATGTGTTGAGTAAATTACCGGTTCTGGTGGTAAGTATGATTATCTAACTAGAATAGTTGATGTGTTGAGTAAATTACCAGTTCTAGTGGTAAGTATAAGTATCTTACTAGAATAGATGATGTGTTGAGTAAATTACCAGTTCTGGTGGTAAGTATGATTATCTAACTAGAATAGTTGATGTGTTGAGTAAATTACCAGTTCTAGTGGTAAGTATGATTATCTAACAAGAATAGTTGATGTGTTGAGTAAATTACCGGTTCTGGTGGTAAGTATGAGTATCTAACTAGAATAATTGATGTGTTGAGTAAATTACCAGTTCTGGTGGTAAGAATGAGTATCTAACAAGAATAGTTGATGTGTTGAGTAAATTACCTGTTCTGGTGGTAAGAATGAGTATCTAACTAGAATAGTTGATGTGTTGAGTAAATTACCAGTTCTAGTGGTAAGTATGAGTATCTAACTAGAATAGTTGATGTATTGAGTAAATTACCAGTTCTAGTGGTAAGTATGATTATCTAACAAGAATAGTTGATGTGTTGAGTAAATTACTGGTTCTGGTGGTAAGTATGAGTATCTAACTAGAATAGTTGATGTGTTGAGTAAATTACCAGTTCTAGTGGTAAGAATGAGTATCTAACAAGAATAGTTGATGTGTTAAGTAAATTACCGATTCTGGTGGTAAGAATGAGTATCTAACTAGAATAGTTGATGTGTTGAGTAAATTACCAGTTCTAGTGGTAAGTATGAGTATCTAACAAGAATAGTTGATGTGTTGAGTAAATTACCGGTGCTGGTGGTAAGTATGAGTATCTAACTAGAATAGTTGATGTGTTAAGTAAATTACCAGTTCTAGTGGTAAGAATGAGTATCTAACTAGAATAGTTGATGTGTTGAGTAAATTACCGGTTCTGGTGGTAAGTATGAGTATCTAACAAGAAAAGTTGATGTGTTGAGTAAATTACCGGTTCTGGTGCTAAGAATCAGTATCTAACTAGAAACGTTAATGTGTTGAGTAAATTACCGGTTCTGGTGGTAAGAATGAGTATCTAACAAGAATAGTTGATGTGTTGAGTAAATTACCAGTTCTAGTGGTAAGAATGAGTATCTAACTAGAATAGTTGATGTGTTGAGTAAATTACCAGTTATAGTGGTAAGAATGATTATCTAACTAGAATAGTTGATTTGTTGAGTAAATTACGAGTTCTAGTGGTAAGTATGAGTATCTAACAAGAATAGTTGATGTGTTGAGTAAATTACCAGTTCTGCTGGTAAGAATGAGTATCTAACAAGAATAGTTGATGTGTTGAGTAAATTACCGGTTCTGGTGGTAAGTATGAGTATCTAACTAGAATAGTTGATGTGTTGAGTAAATTACCAGTTCTAGTGGTAAGTATGAGTATCTAACTAGAATAGTTGATGTGTTGAGTAAATTACCAGTTCTAGTGGTAAGTATGAGTATCTAACTAGAATAGTTGATGTGTTGAGTAAATTACCGGTTCTAGTGGTAAGTGTGAGTATCTAACAAGAATAGTTGATGTGTTGAGTAAATTACCAGTTCTAGTGGTAAGTATGATTATCTAACTAGAATAGTTGATGTGTTGAGTAAATTACCAGTTCTAGTGGTAAGAATGAGTATCTAACAAGAATAGTTGATGTGTTGAGTAAATTACCGGTTCTGGTGGTAAGTATGAGTATCTAACTAGAATAGTTGATGTGTTGAGTAAATTACCAGTTCTGGTGGTAAGTATGAGTATCTAACTAGAATAGTTGATGTGTTGAGTAAATTACCAGTTCTAGTGGTAAGTATGAGTATCTAACTAGAATAGTTGATGTGTTGAGTAAATTACCAGTTCTGGTGGTAAGTATGAGTATCTAACAAGAAAAGTTAATGTGTTGAGTAAATTACCGGTTTCTGGTGGTAAGAATGAGTATCTAACTAGAATAGTTGATGTGTTGAGTAAATTACCAGTTCTAGTGGTAAGTATGAGTATCTAACTAGAATAGTTGATGTGTTGAGTAAATTACCAGTTCTAGTGGTAAGTATGATTATCTAACAAGAATAGTTGATGTGTTGAGTAAATTACCGGTTCTGGTGGTAAGTATGAGTATCTAACTAGAATAGTTGATGTGTTGAGTAAATTACCAGTTCTAGTGGTAAGAATGAGTATCTAACAAGAATAGTTGATGTGTTGAGTAAATTACCGGTTCTGGTGGTAAGTATGAGTATCTAACTAGAATAGTTGATGTGTTGAGTAAATTACCAGTTCTGGTGGTAAGTATGAGTATCTAACTAGAATAGTTGATGTGTTGAGTAAATTACCAGTTCTAGTGGTAAGTATGAGTATCTAACTAGAATAGTTGATGTGTTGAGTAAATTACCAGTTCTGGTGGTAAGTATGAGTATCTAACAAGAATAGTTGATGTGTTGAGTAAATTACCGGTTTCTGGTGGTAAGAATGAGTATCTAAATAGAATAGTTGATGTGTTGAGTAAATTACCAGTTCTAGTGGTAAGTATGCGTATCTAACTAGAATAGTTGATGTGTTGAGTAAATTACCAGTTCTGGTGGTAAGTATGAGTATCTAACAAGAATAGTTGATGTGTTGAGTAAATTACCGGTTCTGGTGGTAAGAATGAGTATCTAACTGGAATAGTTGATGTATTGAGTAAATTACCAGTTCTAGTGGTAAGAATGAGTATCTAACTAGAATAGTTGATGTGTTGAGTAAATTACCGGTTCTGGTACTAAATATGAGTATCTAACTAGAATAGTTGATGTGTTGAGTAAATTACCTGTTCTGGTGGTAAGTATGAGTATCTAACAAGAATAGTTGATGTGTTGAGTAAATTACCGGTTCTGGTGTTAAGTATGATTATCTAACAAGAATAGTTGATGTGTTAAGTAAATTACCAGTTCTAGTGGTAAGTATGATTATCTAACTAGAATAGTTGATGTGTTGAGTAAATTACCGGTTTTGGTGGTAAGTATGAGTATCTAACAAGAATAGTTGATGTGTTGAGTAAACTACCAGTTCTGGTGGTAAGAATGAGTATCTAACTAGAATAGTTGATGTTTTGAGTAAATTACGAGTTCTAGTGGTAAATATGAGTATCTAAATAGAACAGTTGATGTGTTGAGTAAATTACCGGTTCTGATGGTAAGTTTGATTATCTAACTAGAATAGTTGATGTGTTGAGTAAATTACCGGTTCTGGTGGTAAGTATGAGTATCTAACTAGAATAGTTGATGTGTTGAGTAAATTACGAGTTCTCGTGGTAAGAATGAGTATCTAACTAGAATAGTTGATGTGTTGAGTAAATTACGAGTTATGGTGGTAAGTATGAGTATCTAACTAGAATAGTTCATGTGTTGAGTAAATTACCGGTTTCTGGTGGTAAGTATGAGTATCTATCTAGAATAGTTGATGTGTTGAGTAAATTACCAGTTCTGGTGGTAAGTATGAGTATCTATCTAGAATAGTTGATGTGTTGAGTAAATTACCGGTTCTGGTGGTAAGTATGAGTATCTAACAAGAATAGTTGATGTTTTGAGTAAATTACCGGTTCTTGTGGTAAGTATGATTATCTAACAAGAATAGTTGATGTGTTGAGTAAATTACCAGTTCTGGTGGTAAGTATGAGTATCTAACAAGAATAGTTGATGTTTTGAGTAAATTACCGGTTCTGGTGGTAAGTATGATTATCTAACTAGAATAGTTGATGTGTTGAGTAAATTACCGGTTCTGGTGGTAAGTATGAGTATCTAACAAGAATAGTTGATGTGTTGAGTAAATTACCGGTTCTAGTGGTAAGTATAATTATCTAACTAGAGTAGTTGATGTGTTGAGTAAATTACGAGTTCTAGTGGTAAGAATGCGTATCTAACTAGAATAGTTGATGTGTTGAGTAAATTACCAGTTCTAGTGGTAAGTATGATTATCTAACTAGAATAGTTGATGTGTTGAGTAAATTACCAGTTCTAGTGGTAAGAATGATTATCTAACTAGAATAGTTGATGTGTTGAGTAAATTACCAGTTCTGGTGGTAAGTATGAGTATCTAACAAGAATAGTTGATGTGTTGAGTAAATTACCGGTTCTGGTGGTAAGAATGAGTATCTAACTAGAATAGTTGATGTGTTGAGTAAATTACCAGTTCTAGTGGTAAGTATGAGTATCTAACTAGAATAGTTGATGTGTTGAGTAAATTACCAGTTCTAGTGGTAAGTATGATTATCTAACAAGAATAGTTGATGTGTTGAGTAAATTACCGGTTCTGGTGGTAAGTATGAGTATCTAACTAGAATAGTTGATGTGTTGAGTAAATTACCAGTTCTAGTGGTAAGAATGAGTATCTAACAAGAATAGTTGATGTGTTGAGTAAATTACCGGTTCTGGTGGTAAGTATGAGTATCTAACTAGAATAGTTGATGTGTTGAGTAAATTACCAGTTCTGGTGGTAAGTATGAGTATCTAACTAGAATAGTTGATGTGTTGAGTAAATTACCAGTTCTAGTGGTAAGTATGAGTATCAAACTAGAATAGTTGATGTATTGAGTAAATTACCAGTTCTGGTGGTAAGTATGAGTATCTAACAAGAATAGTTGATGTGTTGAGTAAATTACCGGTTCTGGTGGTAAGAATGAGTATCTAAATAGAATAGTTGATGTGTTGAGTAAATTACCAGTTCTAGTGGTAAGTATGTGTATCTAACTAGAATAGTTGATGTGTTGAGTAAATTACCAGTTCTGGTGGTAAGTATGAGTATCTAACAAGAATAGTTGATGTGTTGAGTAAATTACCGGTTCTGGTGGTAAGAATGAGTATCTAACTAGAATAGTTGATGTGTTGAGTAAATTACTGGTTCTGGTACTAAGTATGAGTATCTAACTAGAATAGTTGATGTGTTGAGTAAATTACCGGTTCTGGTGGTAAGTATGAGTATCTAACAAGAATAGTTGATGTGTTGAGTAAATTACCGGTTCTGGTGGTAAGTATGATTATCTAACAAGAATAGTTGATGTGTTAAGTAAATTACCAGTTCTAGTGGTAAGTATGATTATCTAACTAGAACAGTTGATGTGTTGAGTAAATTACCGGTTTTGGTGGTAAGTATGATTATCTAACAAGAATAGTTGATGTGTTGAGTAAACTACCAGTTCTGGTGGTAAGAATGAGTATCTAACTAGAATAGTTGATGTGTTCAGTAAATTACGAGTTCTAGTGGTAAATATGAGTATCTAAATAGAACAGTTGATGTTTTTAGTAAATTACCGGTTCTGGTGGTAAGTATGATTATCTAACTAGAATAGTTGATGTGTTGAGTAAATTAGCGGTTCTGGTGGTAATTATGAGTATAACTAGAATAGTTGATGTGTTGAGTAAATTACGAGTTCTCGTGGTAAGAATGAGTATCTAACTAGAATAGTTGATGTGTTGAGTAAATTACGAGTTCTGGTGGTAAGTATGAGTATCTAACTAGAATAGTTCATGTGTTGAGTAAATTATCGGTTCTGGTGGTAAGTATGAGTATCTAACTAGAATAGTTGATGTGTTGAGTAAATTACCAGTTCTGGTGGTAAGTATGAGTATCTATCTAGAATAGTTGATGTGTTGAGTAAATTACCGGTTTTGGTGGTAAGTATGAGTATCTAACAAGAATAGTTGATGTTTTGAGTAAATTACCGGTTCTTGTGGTAAGTATGATTATCTAACAAGAATAGTTGATGTGTTGAGTAAATTACCAGTTCTGGTGTTAAGTATGAGTATCTAACAAGAATAGTTGATGTTTTGAGTAAATTACCGGTTCTGGTGGTAAGTATGATTATCTAACTAGAATAGTTGATGTGTTGAGTAAATTACAGGTTCTGGTGGTAAGTATGAGTATCTAACAAGAATAGTTGATGTGTTGAGTAAATTACCGGTTCTAGTGGTAATTATAATTATCTAACCAGAGTAGTTGATGTGTTGAGTAAATTACGAGTTCTAGTGGTAAGAATGAGTATCTAACTAGAATAGTTGATGTGTTGAGTAAATTACGAGTTCTAGTGGTAAGTATGAGTATCTAACTAGAATAGTTGATGTGTTGAGTAAATTACCAGTTCTGGTGGTAAGTATGAGTATCTAACTAGAATAGTTGATGTGTTGAGTAAATTACCGGTTCTGGTGGTAAGAATGAGTATCTAACAAGAATAGTTGATGTGTTGAGTAAATTACCGGTTCTGGTGGTAAGTATGAGTATCTAACAAGAATAGTTGATGTGTTGAGTAAATTACCGGTTCTGGTGGTAAGAATGAGTATCTAACTAGAATAGT
>JASEVX010000039.1:234386-284592 GCA_031761405.1 Serripes groenlandicus
CCAGTACTACTAGTCCATTTATCCTGACACCAGCCAGTCAGTCGTAATTCTAACCCTGCAACCCAAAGCTCCAAGGAGGGCATTCATCTGGAAAGTGTATAACTATTTTCCAATGTCAATATATACATTTAGTCCTCGACAGGTTAGCTTTTGTTCGTGCTCTAGACCACAAGCTTAGGAGAACCGACTATACATGAAAGAACACTTATTAAATAAAGTTGTAAGCAGTGTGGTAAAAGGAGAAATTGTTCATTCTGAGATATTTTTCCTTTTTCAAAAATGTTTTTAAAAGTCGCCTGCCGCAGAGGCTCTACAAAACGATTATGTATGGGAAAATGTAAAAAACAAACAACAAAATGATCTCGCTTCAATTTAATCATTCAATCTGAAATGGTCCTCTACAGTGTATTATTTTGAAATTTCTATCAGTAAAATGTCATACCTCCGTGAAGTTCATTCCCTTTTCCTTATTCCTTATTCCTTTTTCAAATGTGAAGTTGATTACTTGTTCCTTGTTCCTTATTCCTTATTCGAATGTGAAATTGGTTATTTGTTCTTTGTTCCTTATTCAAATGTAAAGTTGGTATGTTTCTTTTTCCTTTTTTGTTACTTAATCAGATTTGATCTAAGGTACTGCATATGCTGATGTTGCCAACAACACTGTTGATGATGTTGTTGTTGTTGTTGTTGTTGATGATGAGTGAGACCCATTGGTACATTTTAAATCTGGTTACTTATTCGGCATTTTTCAAGAAAAGATGCCTCTGCTATCACAAATATCATTCCAATAGCATATGTTGATGTTGCAAACCACAATTGTGATATTGTTGTTGTTGTACATGGTGACTGAGACACATTAGTACATTTCAAATCACCTGTTACTTATTAAAAAAAACTGTTACTAATTCGTTACTTATTCAGAAAATACATTCAAACTGCATACGTTGATGTTGCCAACGGCAAATGTGATGTTGTTGTTATTGTAGATGCTGACGGAGATCTATAAATACCTATAGAATGACCGGTTACTTATTCAAAAACCCTGTTACTTATTTGGCCGTTTTCATGAAAAGAAGCCTTTTCTATAGAAAACATTACTTAAACTGCATATGTTGATGTTGCAAATCACGATGCTGTTGTTGCTGTAGATGATAACAGAAACCCATTGGTACATTTTAAATCACCTGTTACTTATTCGACCGTGTTCAAGAAAAGAAGCCATTGCTGTCCCAAATATCTTTCAAAATGCATTTGTTTATGTTGCCAGCAACAATATTGAGGTTGTTGTTGTTGTAAATGATGAAAGTGAGCTATTGGTACATATTAAAAACAACTGTTACTTATTCGGCCGTTCCCTGTTCTTTCTTCCTCATTATTTATTCGAATGTGAAGTTGGTTACTTGTTCCTTGTTCCTTATTCAAATGTAAAGATGGTATGTTCCTTTTTCCTGTTTTGTTACTTAATCAGTTTGATACTGCATATGTTGATGTTGTCAACAACACTGTTGATGATGTTGTTGTTATGGATGATGAGAGAGACCCATTGGTACATTTTAAATAACCTGTTACTTATTCAAAATCTGGTTACTTATTCGGCCTTTTTCAAGAAAAGATGCCTCTGCTATCACAAATATCATTCCAATTGCATATGTTACTTATTCGACCGTGTTCAAGAAAAGAAGCCATTGCTGTCCCAAATATCTTTCAAAATGCATTTGTTTATGTTGTCAGCAACAATATTGAGGTTGCTGTTGTTGTAAATGATGAAAGTGAGCTATTGGTACATATTAAATCACCTGTTACTTATTCAAAAACCTGTTACTTATTCGGCCGTTCCTTGTTCCTTCTTCCTCATTCCTTATTCGATTGTGAAGTTGGTTACTTGTTCCTTGTTCATTATTAAAATGTTAAGTTGGTTATTATGTTCCTTGTTACTTTTTTGTTACATAATCAGATTTAATATAAGGTACTGCATATGCTGATGTTGCCAACAAACACTGTTGATGATGTTGTTGTTGTTATAGATGATGAGTGAGACCCATAGGTACATTTTTAATAACCTGTTACTTATTCAAAATCTGGTTACTTATTCGGCCTTTTCAAGAAAAGATGCCTCTGCTATCACAAATATCATTCCAATTGCATATGTTGATGTTGCAAACCACAATTGTGATATTGTTGTTGTTGTAAATGCTGACGAAGACCCATTAGTACATTTCAAATCACCTGTTACTTATTCAAAATAACCTGTTACTAATTCGTTACTTACTCCGAAAATCCATTCAAACTGCATACGTTGTTGTTGCCAACGGCAAATGTGATGTTGTTGTTGCTGTAGATGCTGACGGAGATCTAAAAGTACCTTTAAAATGACCTGTTACTTATTCAAAAACCCTGTTACTTATTCGGCCGTTTTCATGAAAAGAAGCATTTTCTATTAAAAACATTACTTAAACTGCATATGTTGATGTTGCAAATTACAATGTTGATGCCATAGATGAAAACAGAAATCCATTGGTACATTTTAAATCACCTGTTACTTATTCAAAAACCTGTTACATATTCGACCGTGTTCAAGAAAAGAAGCCATTGCTGTCCCAGATATCTTTCAAAATGCATTTGTTTATGTTGCCAGGAACAATATTGAGGTTGTTGTTGTTGTACATGATGAAAGTGAGCTATTGGTACATATTAAATCACCTGTTACTTATTCAAACACCTGTTACCACTTATTCGACCGTGTTCAAGACAAGAAGCCATTGCTGTCCCAAATATCTTTCAAAATGCATTTGTTTATGTTGCCAGCAACAATATGGAGGTTATTGTTGTTGTAAATGATGAAAGTGAGCTATTGGTACATACTAAATCACTTGTTACTTATTCAAAAACCTGTTACTTATTCGGCCGTTCCCTGTTCTTTCTTCCTCATTCCTTATTCGAATGTGAAGTTGGTTCCTTGTTTCTTGTTCCTTATTCAAATGTAAAGATGGTTACATGTTCCTTGTTCCTTTTTGGTAACTTAATCATATTTGATCTAAGGTACTGCATATGCTGATGTTGCCAACAACACTGTTGATGATGTTGTTGTTGTTGTTGTTGTTGATGATGAGAGAGACCCATTGGTACATTTTAACTAACCTGTTATTTATTCAAAATCTGGTTACTTATTCGGCCTTTTTCCAGAAAAGATGCCTCTGCTATCCCAAAAATCATTCCAATTGCATATGTTGATGTTGCAAACCACAATTGTGATATTGTTGTTGATGTAGATCACCTGTTACATATTAAAAAAACCTGTTACTTATTCGTTACTTATTCAGAAAATCCATTCAAACTGTATGCGTTGATGTTGCCAACAGAAAATGTAATGTCGTTGTTGTTTAATATGCTGACGGAGATCTATACGTTCCTATTAAATAATATGTTACTTATTCAAAGAATCTTTTACTTTTTCGGACGTTTTAACGCGAAAAAGCCTTTGCTATCCAAAACATCATTCAAACTGCATAGATTGATGTTGAAAAAAAAATGTTAATGCTGTTGTGATATTGTTGTTGATGTAGATGCTGACGGAGATCCATTAGTACATTTAAAATCACCTGTTACATATTAAAAAAAACTGTTACTTATTCGTTACTTATTCAGAAAATCCATTCAAACTGTATGCGTTGATGTTGCCAACAGAAAATGTAATGTCGTTGTTGTTTAATATGCTGACGGAGATCTAAAAGTACCTATTCAAAATAACCTGTTACTTATTCAAAAACCATGTTACTTATTTGGCCTTTTTCAATAAAAGATGCATCTGCTATCACACATATCATTCGAATTGCATATGTTTTGATGTTGCAAACCACAATTGTGATAGTGTCGTTGTTGTAGTTGCTGACGGAAACCATTAGTACATTTTAAATCATCTATTTCTTATTCAAAAAACCTGTTATTTATTCGGCGGTAATCAAGATTTTAGAGTTTGATATCCAGATAATCCGTTCAAACTCCATACGTTTATGTTGCCAACATTAAATGTGATGGTGTTGTAGTTTAAGATGCTGACTGAGATATATAAGTACTTCTCAAAAAACCTGTTACTTATTCAACAAACCTGTTACTTATTCGGCCGTTTTCACAAAAAGAAGCCGTTTCTATCCAAAACATCATTGAAACTGCATATGTTTATGTTGAAAATCACAATGTTGATGCTGTTGTTGTTGTAGATGCTGACAGTCCCATTTGACGTCTTGAATCACTTATTACTTATTCAAAAACTGGTTATTTATTCGGCCTTTACCACGAAAAGAAGCCTTTGCTATCACACATATCATTCGAATTACATATGTTGATGTTGCCAACCACAATTGTGATATTGTTGTTGTTGTATATGCTGACGGAGATCTATACGTTCCTATTAAATAATATGTTACTTATTCAAAGAATCTTTTACTTTTTCGGACGTTTTAACGCGAAAAAGCCTTTGCTATCCAAAACATCATTCAAACTGCATAGATTGATGTTGAAAAAAAAATGTTAATGCTGTTGTTATCGTAGATACTGACAAAGACTCATTTTTAAATTTTAAATCACCTTTACATATTCAAAATCCTGTTGCTTATTCTGCCGTTTTTATGAAAAGAAGCATTTTAGTTGTATATGTTAATATTGACATCAGCATATGGGATGCTCTTGTTTTTCTAGATACTGACAGAGACCTATTGGAACATATTTCATTAACTTTTACTTATTCAAATCCCTGTTACTTATTCATTAATTATTCGGCTGTTTGCAATAAAAGAAGCCATTGCCGTCCTAAATATCATTCAAAACGCATTCGTTTATGTTGCCAACAAAAATTTCGAGGTGGTTGTTGTTTTAAATGATGAAAGTGAGGTACTGGTACATATTAAATTACATGTTACTTATTCAAAAAATCTGTTACTTATTCATTACTTATCCGGCCGTTTTCACGAAAAGAATGTTGAAAAACACAATTTCGATAATGTTGTTGTTGTAGATGCTGACATAAATTGAAAATCAAACTGTTGATGTTGTTGATATCGTAGATGCTCACAGAGACCCATTGGTACATTTCAAAAAACCTGCTACTTATTCAAAACCTTTTACTTATTCGACCGAGTTCATGACTAGAAGCCTTTGCTGTCCTAAATTTCATTCAAAATGCATTTATTTATGTTGCCAACAACAATCTCGAGGTTGTTGTTGTTGTAAATGATGAAAGTGAGCACTGGTGCATATTAAATAACCTGTTACTTATTCAAAATTCTGTTACTTATTCAAAAATCTGTTACTTATTCAAAAATCTGTTACTTATTCATTACTTATCACTCAAAATGCATATGTTTATTTTGCCAACACCATTCTTGAGGTTGTTGTTGTAAATTATGAGCTATTGGTTGTCCTTAAATCACATGTTTAGCACTGATACACTTTTTTTAGCTACGTTTTCTTTTTCGTTATGTTAACGTTTTACGAAAGATGTTATTTCATAAATATTTGTACCCGTTCACATTTGAGACAATGTGTATCAGAAGGCAATGGCTTCAGGGTCAATCGGTTAAAATAGATGTTTGATTGACGATCGTTCACTTTGTTATGGTAGTCCATGCTTGGTCGGATACCACATTAAATATCAGCTGTTCTAGACGAGTATGCCAGTGGTGTAACTTTGTCGTAGACCGAGATGGATATCCCCGGAATACGTCACCTTGTTGGGCTCCGTGGCATGTGAAAGACACCACCGATGAAACTATCAAAACTTAACATGGCCAACCAAAGAAACGCCAAGCGTACCCGATCTGATGATTCAGATTCCGGTGACGAAAATCACCGGTTAAGTTCTACTTTCCCTCGATTCATATTAATTGAATCGACAGATGAAATTTTTAAAGCTCTCTCCATTCGTAATTGAGAAACAAATTTCAAGTTTTATTGGAACACCCAAATCAGTAAAAAGTTTAAAAAACGGTTATTTACTTGTAGAAATATCAACTAAACAACAATCTATTAATCAATTGAAACAAGACGTATTTGTTAAGGTCCCTGTCAAAATATATGCTCATCCTTTTCTTAATTCATCAAAGTGTGTCATAAGATGCAGGGAACTTGAATATTGCAAAACTGATGAATGTGTTACAGATGTCAAAAGAATGAAATTTTACAGAGATGGTGCTGAGAAACTTTCCAACCCTTATATGTTAACTTTTAATCAGCCTCTTGTACCAAAAGAAATAAATATTGGTTACCAAATAGCCAAGGTTGATTGCTACGTTCCCAATCCCTTGCGCTGTTATCGTTGCCAAAAGTTTGGAAAGAATGAGGATAAATGTTTCGGCATTCAAGTATGGGATAAATGTTCTCTTGTTGGTGTCGATCATCAAATCTCTACCTGTACCAACTCCATTAAAATATCAAATTGTGGTCTTAATCACGCTACAAGTTCAAAGGAATGTTCCTTTTGGCTTACACAAAAAGAAATTCTAAGTGTTAAGTATAAGCAGAATGTTAGTTTTGTGGAGGCTAAAAAGATTGTGGCCCAGCAATAAAACACTCAAGTGAGCTTTCAAGGAGACAACAGTTTTGCCAATAAAACAAGACCAACTGTTGTCAATCCTGTTAACAGACCACCACCACAGTCAAAGGAATGTACGACATGCCAACTCCTTTTGAAGGTTTTATCTGAACAATTTGCTGACATCAGTCTACAATTAAAAGCAATTATGTCAGATGAACAGCCCTCTACTTCTTGCCATTCATCGTTACCATCAATTAAAAAAGCCACCTCTTCCAAACAAAATGAATCTTCCTCAAAACAAAATTAATCTCCTTCAAAACAAAATAAAAAAAATAAAAATAAACTTCTACCGTTAAAAACATTTCAAAACATACAAGTAAATCACCTGATACCAATAAAACGTCAATTATTTTACTTAAACCAAACCAACAAAATAAACCAATGTCGAAATCAAACTCAAAAAACCCGATGCTGAAGGCTTTGAGAAACAAAGATTTAGAAAAATTAAAGTCCAATTAGATAATCCTAGTGACTCTACACCTACAATTAAAAACCGTTTTGAGAAATTGGATGACATGGAGACACAAGAAACTGGATGCAAAGGATGACTGGAATCATAATATTGATTCCTGGCAGACTTCGTTAGCTGAAACCAAAATGTGTGAACCTGTATTCCAAGGCGATTCCAAATGAATTCCATAATCCAGTGTCGTGGATTTAAAGCCAATTTTGAGGAATTGTCTCTTCTTGTTAATGAAAAGAAACCAGTAGCTATATGCTTATAAGAAACATTTTTAAAAGATAATGATAGTCTTTATCTTAAATATAATTCATGTTATCATAAAACATCTGATGCAAGTGCTCGAGATTGTGGTGGGGTAGCAATAGGTGTTGTGTTGACAACTCTATTCCCCATAGATTAGTCTTACTTCAACTCTGCAGGCAACTGCGGTAAGAACTTCATTGAGCAAAACAATGACCTTATGTTCTTTGTATCTTCCGCCAAGTCGGCCTCTTGATATAGACAAGCTCGTTGAATTTGTCAATCAACTTCCAACACCTTTTATGATAGTTGGAGTCTTCAATTCACACAATAAAAAAGGCCAACTATTAGAAAATGTTATTTTTACACATGACCTTTGTATTTAGAATAATAAATCTCACACCTATCTGCATCCTGCTACTGGTTCTTACTCATCTTTTGATCTTTCTATTTGTAGTCCTGATATATTTGTTGACGTTAAGTGGAAGATAGAAGACGACCTTCATGGAAGCAATCATTTCCCTATAATTATCACTGAAACTGGGCCATCTGTGCAGGGGCGTCCGAGACGATGGAAGCTCCACAAAGCGAACTGGAATTTATTCCAGATGCGATGTGAACGTTCCATTAATCCGGATGCTTCCTTGGAATGTGATGACCCTACACAACTATTTACTTCGTTAATTTATCAGGCAGCTAAAGGGGCAATTCCCCAAACTTCAACAAATCCAAAGCACCCTCGCAAACCTTGGTTTGATGAGGATTGCAAAAAGGCTATAGGAACAAGCAAATCGGCTCTCAGTCAGTTTACCCTGAGGCTAACCCATCAAAATCATGTATACTTTAAAATAGCTAGAGCAAAAGCTCGCAAAACAATTAAGCAAGGTAAACGCGCGTCTTGGAGACAGTATGTTTCTAGATTAAATTCTAGATCATCTGTCAAAAAGACATGGGACATGATAAGGAAAATAAAAGGAAAGAGCAGTTCGCTCAGACGGTATCGCTACCTCAACGAAGGATATTGCCAACACTTTGGCAGATTCCTTTGCACACAAGTCGTCCTCTTCAAACTATTCTCCAAAGTTTCAAAAACTTAAACAGCAAAAAGAGAAACGGAAAATTAACTTTAAATCGAAAAATGAAGAGGCCTACAATAAAGCTTTTACGTTAAAAGAATTAAAATCGGCTCTCAAGAAGTGCCATGATACCGTTGCGGGTTCAGATGGTATACACTATCAACTGATTAAACATTTACCTTTCCGGTCCATTTCTTGTTTATTTGACGTCTATAATCAGGTTTGACGAACGGGAAATGTCCCGAGGTCTTGGAAAGAGGCCATCGTTATTCCAGTTCCCAAGCCTGGTAAAGATGCAACTAATCCTGGGAATTATCGTCCTATAGCCTTAACAAGCTGTATATGTAAAACCATGGAAAAGAATGGTGAACGACAGACTTGTTTGGTTTCTCGAAAAGAACACACTTATTACTACTCTCTAGTCTGGTTTTCGTAAACATAGAAGCACAGTGGATCATTTGATCCGTTCTGAAAATTTTATCAGAGAAGCATTTGTTAAAACGGAGCACGTTGTCTCCGTCTTCTTTGACTTAGACAGTGCATGTTACACTACTTGGAAATATGGTTTTATGAATGACCTCTATGATTTTGGCATAAGAGGTCGCCTTGCTTATTTCATTTCTGCTTTTTGAAATGAACGTCAGTTCACAGTTCGTGTTGGTGATACTTTGTCTGATCCACATGAACAGGAAATGGGTGTTCCCCAGGGATGCATTCTTTCTGTTACACTTTTTAGTGTGAAGATTCATAACATTATCAATGTTAACACTGGAGTTGAGTGTTTTCGATATGTTGATGATTTCTGTATTTGCTACAGATCAAAACATATGCATACAATTGAAAGACAATTTTGAATAATTTACAGAAATGGTCAAACGAAAATGGTCTATTTTTTTACCCAAAACCGACTTTTATTCCTCATATTAAATATCTTAGAAATAAATGCCAGAAAGCATGTTATCTTTTACGCGTTGTATCCCATATGGATTGGGGTGCTGACCGTAAAGACCACTTGAGACTTTACAGGTCATTAATACGATCTAAATTGGAATATGCATGTATTGTTTATGGCTCAGTACGAAAGTCATACATTGCAACACTTGATACCATTCACCATCAGGGTTTACGGCTAGCCTTGGGAGCTTTTCGAACCTTGCCCGTCAAAAGTCTCTACGTAGAAGCCAATGAACCATCGTTAAAAATTTACGCCGAAAAAAACTAGCTATGCAGTATTTCTTAAAACTGAAGTCTAATCCTTCAAATCCCTCTCATAGAGTTGTTTTCAACCCTTTATACAAGAAATTATATTTAAAGAAGGAACGGTAATACCGCCTTTTGGTATCCGTTACGGCCCAGAAGTCGCAAAGCTTGATATTGATCTTGACGACATAGCGAAGCAAGATATTTCAGATGCTCCACCATGGACTCTAAGTAGTCCATCATTCATTTATGATCTTGCGACCGATAAAAAGGCCTGCACAGATCCTATTTTTTTTAAATCCAAGTATATGGAAATTAAAAAAATATATTTTAACTTTGAGCGTATTTATACGAATGGTTCTAAGGATAACAAACGGGCTGCTGCTGCCGCAGTTCCTAATGGCGATGTGATAACACTTCGGCTACCAGATAATTCTTCTGTTTTTTCCGCCGAGTTAAAGACAATACATTTAGCTTTGGACTTTATTAAATCAGAAGGTTATTGGCGGTATATTATATTTACCGACTCATTGTCTGCTATGCAGGCACTTCAGAATGAGAAAATTAAAAATCCTCTTGTTGTTAATCTCCTGTCTAAACTATCATATATATGTGCTACATCGAATGTAGTATTTTGCTGGATCCCCAGTCATATGGGCATTCGCGGTAATGAACAAGCTGACTTGGCAGCAAAATCTGCTCTTTCATAAGATATCTTACCTTTAAAAATACTTATTCCGATTTTAAATCTTTAATAAACGTGTTACTATACGATGATTGGCAAAGTGATTGGAATGAGCAAGTGAATAATAAACTCCACTCAATCAAGCCAGTATTTGGTGAGTGGCTGCCAGCTTTGCCATCCTTTTGCCGAGAAAAAGTTGTTCTTGCTCGTTTACGCATTGGACACACATGGTTAACTCATGCATACTTACTGAAAGGTGAGGAAGCACCTCAATGTATTCCATGTTTTACACAACTTTCAGTACAGTACATTCTTCTGGAATGTGCTGATTTCGCCACAATATGTGATAGATTCTTCAAGGCTCAAAGTATGCGTCAGCTCTTTGAGTCTGTCAAACCTGATCTTTTATTTGATTTCCTTAGGGAAATTAATATTTGTAATAAGATATGATTATTTCTTAAATCGTGATTTTACACATTCATTACTTTTACTGATCCTGTTCCACAATTTCTCAGATATTGTTTATCTTTGTGTTAAGTATTACATAGTAATGTTTGGCTTGTTTGCCTAAATCCTTTTTTACATTGGCTTACATGTTGTTCTATATTAATGTTAAGTATCGCATACATCATTTTTGATTGTTTTGTCTAATAAACTGGTTATTTTTGTTTCAATCTTAATTATTTCATCATTTACAGTAAGTAAATCATTAAGCGCCCAAAATGACCTTAGTTGTCGACGGGCCTTAAAACACCATTCATTCATTCATTCAAGAAAAGAAGCATTTGCTGTCCTAAATGTCATTCAAGATGCATTTTTTGTATGTTGCCAACAACAATCTCGAGGTTGTTGTTGTTGTAAATGATGTAAGTGAGCTACTGGTACATATTAAATAACCTGTAACTTATTCAAAAATCTGTTACTTATTCATTACTTATCACTCAAAATGCATATGTTTATTTTGCCAACACCATTCTTGAGGTTGTTGTTATCAATTTTGAAAGTGAGCTATTGGTTGTCCTTAAATCACCTGTTGATATCCAGAAAATCCATTTAAACTGCAAATATTGAATCATAGTCTAAAGTGTTCATGATATTGAGGATGTTTTAACCCTTTCCCACATACAACAAATATGCCGCAGACGATTTTGAAAACATTGAGGGAAAGATGTAGACATCTCTATACATTAGAGTATAAAGAAGGGACCAGGTGACTGTGGTTATGAGTAGAGGGGAGGGACAATATGTCCCAGAACCCACTGTGAGTATGATCATAGAGGAAGGGATCAGATGTCCCCGAACTCACTGTGACTATGAACATAGTGAAATGACCAGGTGTCCCATAACTGACTAACCTTGAATATAGGGAAAGGGCCCAGGTGTTCCATAACTGCCTGTGACTATGAATATATATAAGGGACCAGATATCCCAGAGCTGACTGACTGACTATGAGTATAGGGGAGGCACAAGGTGTCCCAGAACTGACTGTGACTATGAATATAGGGGAGAGATCAGATGTCCCAGAACCCATTTTGAGTATGAACATAGGGGAATGGACCAGATGTCTCAGAACTGGCTGCGACTATGAGTATAGCGGAGAGGCCAGATGACCCAGAACTAACTGTGGGTATGAGTATAGGAGAAGAGACCAGGTGTCCTAGAACCGTCTGTAAGTATGAGTATAAGGGATTGGACGATGTGTCCCAGAATCAATTTTGAGTATGATTATAAGGCAAGAGGCCAGGAAAACGAGAATCTAACGGGATTGCCGTTTATATGTTGTGTCTCCTAATGCAGCCTTAAGCTAAAAAGAAGTAATACAAATGCATTGCTTTATATACTTTAGAAGGTCCCAAGCCCTAAAATCCAGAGGGGGAAGACACAGTAATTTAATTATCTTTACAATACAATCATGTCTATTTGTCTTTACTTAGATGAACAAATGAAAAATAACCTGAGACGATAACTAAAAACAACATAGGTACAATATTGGATGAATACCTACTATCGAACTCGGTTCAGGGCCACATGCGATACCATCGACCAAGACAGCAAAGGCTTCTTTTCTTGAAAACAGCCGAATAAATAACGAATAAGTACTAGGTTTTAGAATAAGTAACACGGGATTAAATAGGTTCCGTCAGCATATATAAAAACAACAACAACAACATCACATTTGTTGTTGAACACATCAACATATAGGGTTTGAATGGATTTTCTGGATAGAGACCTATTGGTACACCTGTTACTTTTTCAAAAAACATTTTACTTATTTGTAACTTATTCGGCGGCTATCACGATATTAGCGTTTGATATCCAGAAAATCCATTCAAACCCTATATGTTGATGTGTTCAACAACAAATGTGATGTTGTTGTTGTTGTTTTTATAGATGCTGACGGAACCTATTTAATCCCGTGTTACTTATTCTAAAACCGGAGTAGTGTCGTTTCGTAACCTGTCCGTTTAGTAACCAAAAATAAAATAGCTGCTTCGTAACCGAACCGTTTTGTACCCAGAAAACGTTCGGCTGTATCGTAACTGTTACTGTTTCGTACCCGAAAATTAATCGGCTGTTTTGTACCCTTCAATAAATTGGTTGTTTCTTACCCGAAATAAAAATCGGCTGTTTCAGATGCTTCGTAACCGAATCGTTTCGTACCCAGAAAACGTTCGGCTGTTTCGTACCCGAAACTTAATCGGCTGTTTTGTACCCCTAAATAAATTGTTTGTTTCGTACCCGAAATAAAAATCGGCTGTTTCGTAACCGAAAATATATCAGTTCTTACGTAACCAAACCAAATTCGGCTGTTTCGTACCCGAAGATATATCAGCTGTTTCGTAACGGAAAATTGTAATTGAAAATTTGGATGGCAGGCAGCAAGTTATTAAAAATCAAACTTTTGTAATGATGAATGATATGTTGTATCTAGAAGACGCTGAATCAGGTCTCCTTTGTCAAAATTAACTTCCACATACCTGTTTGCTAATGTTAGTCCTCATTGTCACTTAATCCACAAAGTTAAAACAAAATCTAAGAAACTGCTAATCATGTCTTATTAGTCCACTACCGGTCAAAGACCGGTTTGGGGACTATAGGTTTGGTCGATTATGTCTGTCCGTCCGCATGAGAGAGTACTTGTGGGGTGCGTGTTTTTCCCACCCATCACCCTTATAAAGAGACTTAGATAAATGGTTTTAATAACCACACAAATACTCTCCCATGAGTCCGTCCGTCCGTCTGTCTGTCCGTCTGTCTGTCTGTCTGTCTGTCTGTCAGTCCCACAAAACCTTGTCCGGCCCGCATCTTAACCATGCATCATAGGATTTGAAAGAAACTTTGCACAAACGTTCACCATGATAAGGCAGCGTGTTGCGCACGAGACCAATGCCTGTACCTCAAATAGTAAGGTCACACTTAGAGGTCAGAGGTCAAAATGAGTACTGTTTGATAGGATTACCTTGTCCGGCCTGCATCTCAACCATGCTTCATAGAATTTCCAAGAAACTTGACACAAACGTTCACCATGATGAGGCGGCGTGTCATGCTCAAAACCCAGGCCTGTACCTCAAATGTCAAGGTCACACTTAGATGTCAAAGGTTAAAATGAGTACTATTTGATAGGACTGTACCTTGTCCGGCCCACATTTCAACCATGCATCATATGATTTCAAAGAAACTTGGCACACATGTTCACCATAATGAGGCGGCGTGTCGCGCACAAGACCCAGGCCTGTACTTCAAATGTTAAGGTCACACTTAGAGGTCAAAGGTCAAAATAAGTACTGCGTATACAAGTCGGAAAGAGTCCACGCTATGTTGAGAACACGTTTTGCCAACTTTGCTATCGCTATCTTTGGACTATTTTCAAAATTGTTGAAAACGGTGTTTAAGTCCAATTAATCAATTAATTATTTTCTCCCGTTATTCTCTGATCAATTGACGCATAATTAAACAACTGCAATTAATAAACATCTGCAAGGCATAAAGGTTCTAAAATATGTTAAAATATCCCCATCGTCCTAAAATAACGCTAAACTAATCGCGATTTGACTTGATCCGCACATATTGCTTCTGTAGATTTATGATTTCATGAATTAACCCTTCACACATATAGACGCTTTTTGACGCCTCTGCAGCAGACAAAGTTTAACAATGGTGGCAAAAGAAAAAAATGCTCATAAAAACTTTCATTTAAAGAGAGTTTCCATGGTTTTAAATAAAAGTTTTCGACGTTGTCTGCTGCTGATTTGTCATATGTGGAAATAATTGAAATCTAGTCTATTGGTTTAGCTGAGAAAATGGATTGACAAATGTGTACCCAACACCTTTTCGTATAGAGAAGTAATTTATTACCAAACGGAGACACCTTCATGAAAATATTCATCTTCATATTTTAACATTTGAAAAACAAGGCCAACACAACGAAAGAAGAAAACTGGAAAGTGATCTGATTTAACTATTTACCCTTAACTCTTAAAGCGCTGATCGTTCAGCAATAATCACCAGTTTTAAAGTTTTCTGTATGACCCGGCGGGGATCGATCCTGCACCGAGGCGGAGAGACGGAGAGAGGTCTCGGGCATATAGTGCACATTAATATGACATAGCGTGGCAGTGCATATTTAGTCATTATGTACACTGATGTTCGTACAGCACGGCCCGTTATGGTCGCTATGTGAGTTTCACTACAATAAAACATTTCAAATTTCATAATTATATACGATATCTGATTTCAACACACTTTCAAAGTTCTTTTTGTCTGTTTCTCACTAACATTAATTTTATTCTGCAGCAGACAAATTCAAAATCATCTTGGCAAAAACATTAAAAATGATTTTAAATAAAAGCATAATCATCTAATAGGAAATAAGATTTGAAAATATTGTAGCAAATGGAGAAAGTTCTCATTATGAGCAATTTCACCTTTCAAATGTCGTCTGATGCGGTTACGTGTAACACCAAATTGTGTCTTCAGGTGGGAAATGGTTATTCAGAGTATCATTGTATAATCATAAATAACTCTTTTCATTCGTGTATAAAGGTTCACAAAGGGAACCATAATATATACAAGTTTCTTATCTCATCTTACCATGTCTCTTTTTCTAATTGTGTTCAAGTGGAGAATGCTAACTGCAGTTATGCAAGATGTTATCAAACGGGTTTAAACTCGACATATCAGTAAATCCATCCATCCTTTTTCTTGGGGATTTAATTTTCTAGTGACCATTCATTTCTTAGGTATGTGTATACATAGTCCGACATATTTAACTTGTGTTTTAGGGAAAAGAGTTTCTTTTCAGTGAGATGTGTTTGCAAAATAACCTAGATATTGGGTGATTTAAATGATAAATGGGGAATATTATGTCCCTGACGTAAGATATGATCTTTATTTGACGAGGTTTGGACAATTATCCTTTTCTCACAGCCGAGTCTGATAACGTTTATGTCGAAAGTCAGGGACGTAATATTCTATTTATCTTGCATGTAAACTAATGTTTTCAGGTACATCTACACTCATTCTTACTAGTTTTAAGAAATAGCATTTACAATAACAAATGCTCATTCATAAATGACGTCACGCGCGTGCACAAATACGCGCCGAATTACATTGTGTACACACATCATACGGAAGCTAAAGAGTTCCGACCGAAACAGAAAAACCAAAGGAGTCGAAACGTGTCCGGGATAGCCTACGCGGCATGCTTAGGGTGATCCAAGTCGATAACTGTTTTCAGTCAAAACAGTTGGTTTTCTGGTGGAACGGCATTTATATTTCAGAAAAGAAGTTCCAGCGATTACGTCATTTCTAAAAATAAGTAGACTGATAAAGATAAAAGTTTATCATACCAGTAGACATGTAAAAAAAAAGTTTATCATACCAGTGTTATACGTCACGTAATCTGCTCATTGCATGATGAACAATGGTTTTAAATTATTCTTTAGTGATGAATTCACCCATCCTCGGTACCCAGGCTATTCATAAAATATATGATACCCTGGGCAAATTGGCTGTACAAAGCTCGTACTCATGAATAATTTATTAGGTGAAATGCAGCCTTTTGATTGCCTGCATGATACAAACCTTTTGCGATACTAAAATTACAGTGTTGTAACGGAGGAAATCGTGGCGCATGCTTTACGAAATTTCGCTAGCCAATTTGCCCAGGGTGTCATATATTTTATGAATAGCCTGGGTACCGAGGATGGAATTCACCATGCAATGAATAAATCAAATTTTCTAAAGATGCATACATTTTATCATTTTGATTTAAAATGTTTATGAATTCAAAAGGTTTTAGATGTTTTAACTCTTTCAGCGCAAATGGCAATAAGGAAGTTTTTGCGAACAACACAGAATTGGGTTAGTCAGCTAGTAATGAGCTGTCTCACATGAAAACAGCATTGAGTTATCAAAATATTCCAAATCTCTTAAAACAAGAAAATTTGAGTCGCCCGATCTTGAACATGGACTAGTCCATTAGCTCTTTGGAAAGACGCCCCTGAAAGAGTTAAAACGTACATTTATGGATAAATCTGTATTTATCCTGTCGTTTTATCATGTTAAAGATTGAGTAGGAAAGTTTTACTTGAATTGTGTAACCAAGGGAAAATGCATTTATAAATTTTACATTACTGTGCGATCAGTGAAAATTGACCTATGGCTAACGCTTTTGCCCAGCATTTCAAACAGGTATACAAACCAAATCATAATATTATTGAAGGACATTCTGAAAAGCATATACTAGAATGCCTTGATTTAGATCAACGTCAATCTACACCCCAAACTCACAACCTAGCAATGGACAGCACTTTTGATACAATAGAAATCACAAAGCAAATAATAAACCCTAAGAAGGAAACATCGCCAGGTAATGAAAAAAGTCCAGTAAAACCAGAAGCAAAATGGCCGAATAAAAGTCCTATGGGGTTTAGATTTGATATGTGAAAAAACAGTAAGATTGTACCGAATTCTCGTTTTTTGATCTCTTATGATGTGTTCGTACGGGTAACCTATAACGCTTTCACACGTATTATGAGCTCAATAAGATATAGGTTACGAAACGAAAGGGTTAAAATGCTTTAAGCAGATTTCAGGAATGAGTGCGTCCCATATCTTATCAGGTTACGTTTTCGACTGACAATCAAAGGTGTTCTTCGTCTAAACAAAAAAACTTGTTCAAGATAGCACCTACTAGACTTTCAAAGATATTGCACTGTTGCAAATTATATTGAGCAGTATTAGGAGCTCAATAAGATATAGGTTACAAAACGCCCAAAACTCTTTTGGGTACGAAACAGCCCATATATTTTCGGGTACGAAACAACCAATTTATTTTCGGGTACGAACCGGCGATAAACATTTTCCGAGTACGAAACGGTTCGGTTACCAAACGGCCATGCTTATCCTATTACGAAACGGAGAGGTTACGAAACGTCTGGACCCCTCTGCGAGAATCTACATCAATAACAACATCAAAATTGTGGTTGGCAACATCAACATATGGAGTTTCAATAACAAATATGAATATCAAACGCTCATATCTTGATAACCGTCGAATGAGTTACGAATAAGTAGCAGGTTTATGAATATGCAGTTTGAATGATATTCTGGATAGCAAAGGCTTCTTTGAAAACGACCGAATAAGTAACAGATTTTTGGAATAAGTAACAGGTTATTTAAAAGGTTCTTATAGATCTACGTCAACATCTTCAACAACAACATCACAATTATGGTTGCACATCAACATATGCAATTCGAATTATATTTGTGATAGCAAAGGCTTCTAAAAAGGCCGATAAAGTAATAAATAAGTAACAGATTTTTGAATAATTAACAGGTGAACAAATATGTTCCAATATGTCTCTGTCAGTATCTATAACAACTAGAACATCCCGTTTGCTGTTGTCAACATTAACATATACAATTTGAATGATATTTGGGAGAGAAAGGGCTTCTTTTCATGGACACGGCCGCAAAAGTAACAGGTTTTTGAATAAGTAAACAGTAGACAATAAGTAGACAGGCTAACCTTCTGTCCAGTGTCCACAAATACAGTGTAGTTTTCGTAGCAAGTGCAATTTTCGCTGCCATGTACTTCTGTTTGTAACGCAAAGTGCAGATATAGAGATTGGACCTGGTATGTGTTAAGATTTCCTATTCAGATTTATTCTGATTTTCAAATGACAAGCCAGGATAATTAAACCTTCAAATTTTATTTTACAGGTAAACCCCGTGTGTACTATATTCTTCTCTGCATGCATATGAAAATGAAACCAACTCTCCAGGTGCGACGCAATTTGATCCTCTGATGATGTAAGTTATAGGAATGGAGAAATTCTATTCCGGTTGCCTTGTAGCAGGGCCAATATATACACGTCCCTGCTTGTAGTAAACACGATATCGCACCAAACTCTTAGCAGTACGTAAATGCAATTCTGCCCATATCACGTGGCTCAGGATCTACTGTAGGAATGAGGAAGTTCTGTGTCGGTTGAATTGTAAGCTACAAGATTCCGCACCTTAACAGTCTTAACTGTACGAAAATGCAATTCGGACCGTCTGACTTGACTCAATATGAGCCGTTCCACGAGAAAACCAACATTATCGACTATATCGATACTTTTCGCAGAGTCCACAATGTTGGTTTTCCCGTGGAACAGTTCATATAATTCGCTGGTGATCTTCTATACAACTGAGAAAGTTCCAACTGACTTCAAATGTAAAATATCATATATCAAATTATGCTTGAAAGTAAATTATGGAAAGAGATTTTAACGCATGTTTCGCCTGCAAGAAGTTGCAAAAGAAAATCCAGAAAGGGGGAAAACCTCAAACATATTCATGCTAAAATAATAGTTCCTGCACACAGTACATCTGCAGCCACCTGCACAAATGAGTTTAATACATTGGTTAATATGTGAGGAAAATGGGTGATCAAGAAATAATAAAATGAAAGAAAACTGTACAAATAGAAGCCATGGTCATGTTTCATTTCCACTGCAAACCGGCAGATCACAAGCTATCTATAGACCAAGTTTGAAGTAAATACATGGAGAAAAACGAAGAAAAATGACAAAACTTGAAAAAAGGGAATAACTCTAACAATAGTTATAGTTGAAATTTATTTAAGAAGCATGCTTGAATTTATTTCTTTTTATTACTCTATTCTTCTAATCGGAAGGTGTTATTAGTACGAAGTAATTCCACCGAACAGAAACAAAGTTATCACAAGTCCATGCGAAGTGGACAGACAGACGAAGGGGAAGTGATCCCTTTGTGTTTTCCTGTCTTGCAGACAGACGAAACAAACATGTGTACCTGAACATGTGTACGTGTAAACTATAAAAAAATATTTTTTCTGATTACTGTGTATAAGTGTAGCAGGTACGTAGTTAATCGGCCAAATAAAAAAAGAGTTAAGAACAAATTCATGCAAATCTTGAAGGACAATCGAGGGAGATGTGATCGTTATGTGTTTACCTACCTTACAGGTGAGCAACTGTAAAACAGAGTATTGTATGGTTTATAGTTTTTTAATCAATTATCTGTTTCTTTGCTTTTCAGAAGACTTTAAAATAGACTTTCAACAATACACATGAACTGCAACACGCGAACAACGACATTTATGGGAGACAGAAGTTCGTAAATAGTACACCAACATCAGTGATCCAAAGATCTTAATTTCAGGTCAATGTTTACTATCTTCCAACACCTTAAACATGAGTTTTTTCTTAGTAAACAGGTCGGAGGCATCTAAAGTTGGTCAAGACAATTATTGTCCGTAGTTCTTATCTAGGTGTAAAGTTGTTAACCATTTCCCAATAACAGACGCTTTCTGACGACTCTGCAGCAGACGTATTTTAAACATTGTCCTAAAAGAAGCAATTGCTCATAATGAGGAATTTTCCCTATTGCCACAACGTTTTCAACTCTATTTAATAATTATAATTACTTTTAAAAGATTTTCAATATTTTTGCCAAGAAGTTTCCAAGGTCGTCTGCTGTAGATTTATTGAATGTTGGAAAGGGTTAAAGTCGTCTGCTTTGAAAGGTATCTAAGAATATTAGTATACATGGAAGAAAAGACTCATATACACTGTATTCAGTGCATAGTTGAACAAATTGTTGAGACAAAACCTCGCTTTGAGCAATTTATATATGTTCTCTAATAGGTATGAAAAGTTGTCTGTTTCAAAGAAAGTGTATATGTTAAAGAGTGAGAGCGGTGCATAGATCATAATACAGTTCATGTTTTGTGAATACTGCAGGCAAACACAAAGTAAGGAATACTGCAGACAAACATCCATCAGTGAATACTGCAGACAAACGCCAGTCAGTGAAAACTGCAGTAGACAAACACCAGTCGGTGAAAACTGCAGACAATACCAGTCAGTGAATACTGCATACAAATTATAAACAGTGAATACTGCATACACATTCTAAACAGTGAATTCTGCATACACATTATAAACAGTGAATACTGCATACATATTCTAAACAGTGAAAACTGCAATAGAAACACAAATCAATGATTACTGCAGATATATAATTCAATAGATACTACAGATATATAATTCAGTAGATACTACAGAGACATACCAGTTGGTGAATACTTAAGACAAAACACCAGTCGGTAAATACTGCAGGTAAACACCAGTCATTGCATGCGATTGACAAATACTAATCAGTGAATAGTGCAGACAAGCCACGGTCTGTGAGTACAGCAGACAAACATTAGTCAGTGAATACTACAGAAAACACCAGTCAGGGAATACTGCAAGACTATGCTAGTAAGAAAATACTGCAGACAAACACCGGTCAGTGAATACTAAAGACAAGCACCAGTAAGTGGATAATGCCGACAAACACAATGCAGTGAATATTGTAGGCAAGCACCAATCAGTGAATACTGCAGACAAAAACAATTAAGTGAAAATTGCTGACAAATAACAGTCAATGAATACTGTAGACAAGCACTAATCAGTGAATACTGTAGACAAGCACTATTCAGTGAATATTGTAGACAAACAACAATCAGCGAATACTATACACAATCATCAGTCAGTAAATACTGCAGACAAATACCAGTCAGTGAATATTGCTGACAAATAGCAGTCAGTGAATAATGCATACAAAACACCAGTCAGGCATTATTGCAGACAAACACCAGTCAATGAATACTACAGATAAACACCAGTCACTAACATTTGAAGATACACATCAGTCTCTGAATACTACAGACACAACCCTAGTATGTGAATACTGCAGATAAACACTAGTCTTTGAATACTTCAGACAAATACCAGTCAGTGAATACTGCAGACAAACATCAGTATGTAAATACTGCATACAAACATCAGTATGTAAATACTGCAGACAAAACACTAGTATGTGAATACTGCAGAAAAAACCTCTAGTCTATGAATACCGCAGATAAACACCAGTCAGTAAATACTGCAGACAATATCAGTCGGTTAATTACACACACAAATACAAGTCAACGAAATATGCAGACAAATTGATTAATTGATTGATAGGGTTTAACGCCGTTCACCTACTCATGCATTTCCTGGTTTTCTCACACCAGTACTCCACACAATAATCTTCCCAAGCAACTGGCTGCTTTTCCACATAGACTTAGCCCATTGGTGGAAGACGAACGACGCATGTCGCATTGACTTATGTCAATCGTCGGAAAGAAAGTTGGCCGAGCCGGGATTCGAACTCACAACCCCTGGTGTGACAGCCCGCGTCGCTACCGACTGAGCTACCGGGGCTCAGCATACAGACAAATACTAGTCAGTGAATACTGCAGACAAAACCAGTCGTTAAATTACACAGACAAATACCAGTCAACGAAAAATGCAGACAAACACTAGTCTGTGAGTACTGTAGACAAACACCAGATAGTGAATAATGCATACATATACACGTACCAGCCAGTAAATAATAAGTTAGACACCAGTCAGTGAAAACCTCTGACAAACATAAGTCATTAAATATTGCAGACATACATCAGTCAGTGAATAATGCAGAAAAGTACATGAACCAGCCAGTGAAAAAGAAGACAGACACAAGTCAGTGAATACCTCAGATAAACATAAGTCATTAAATATTGCAGTCACACGTCAGTCAGTAAATACTTCAGACAATACCTGTCATTGAACACTGTAGACAAGCACCAGTCAGTGAATACCACAGGCGCACACAAATCAGTAAATACTGCAGGACAATAATAGTCCGTCATTATTGCATACAAACACCAGTCTGTGATATTGAAATCGGGTATAGACAAAACACATTTAGTGTTCCCGTCCATGGAGTCAAATTTCAGAATAGTTTAGGCTCAGACCAGCCTATGTAGTAGTTTCGTGTTATCCGAGTATATCTAACTTGACAGAGCTTCTGGTATACTTTTGTAAGTAGTATTCGAACAGTCTAGATCTTGGGCTAGACAGTTAACAAAAGTCAACGTGTACCTTTCTCATGGGCGGGCTCTTTTCTTTCAATAGATGTTGGGCGGCTTTTGTCCTTTTGTTATAATAAGCACATAAACAATGGTTTTTTTTCTCCATTTGTGGAACGTCAATTCCACATAATCAGATCTGCTACAGTTAATGTATGCACATACCTGTATCTGTGTTCAGATTTAGCATTTAACCATCTACCTGATACAGATGACATCCGGCGGTAAAAATAGCAGACGACTTTTTAAAACATATCATATTTTCTAGATGTTATAATTTGTTAGACCATTTCATAGCAGACGAATGATTTTTATCATAAAACATAAACGGGTTTGGGCTGCCAATGAAGGGTGCCTGTTTCGAGTGTGTGATCAAAGGGTCTTGGTTTTGAAATCCGGATGAGAGCGTTGTGAACCTTGTAATATTCCAACACACTCCATGCGCGTATTGGTGATGTATCCCAGAATACTTTGGTATGTTCCTACTCACTCGGTGCATATATTGGTTATGTATCTCGGATCACTTTGGAATATTCCAACATGCTCGATGATTGTATTGGCTATGTCTCTCGGAAAAAATAGGATATTCCTACATGTATTGGTTAAGTATCTCAGAATACTTTAGAATATTCCAACACTATTTGGTAATTGATCTCGGCATAACTTGAACATTCAAACACAAAACCACACGGCGCTTATATTGGTTATTTATGTCGGAATGCTTTAGGATATTCCTACACAGTCGGTGCTAGCATTGATGATTATAAATCTCGGAATACTTTGGAATATTAAAACACGCTCGTTGCGCGTATTGGTTATGCATCTCGGAATACGATTGGGATATTCCCACACACTCGGTGCATGTATTGGTTATTTATCTCGGAATACTTTGACATATTTCAACACAATCGGTGCGTATATTAGTTATGTACAGTATTTCGGAACACTTTGGGATATTTCAAGGCACTCGGCGTGCGTATTTGTTATGTATCTCGAAATTCTTTGAGATATTCCAACATACTCGGTGCGTGTTATGATAATGTTTATTGGAGTGTTTTGAGATAAATATCTCGGAATACTTTGAGATATTCAAACACACACGATATGTGTACTGGATATATATCTCATAATACTTTGTGATATTCCCACACACTCGGTACATTTAAAGGAAATGTATCTCTGAATATAATGAGATATTCAAACACACTCGGTGCGTGTATTGATTATGTATCTCTGTATAGTTTAGGATTATACAACACAATCAGTTCGTGTATTGAATATATACCTCGGAATTCTTTGAGATATTCCTACACACTCGATGGGTGTATTACGTATGTATAACAGAATACTTCGGGAAATTTCAACACACTCGATATGTGAATTTATGTATCTCGGAATACTTTGGAAATATTCCTACACACTCTGTGCGTGTATTAATTTTATATCTCAGAATCCTTTGGGGTATACCTACACAGGGTGCGTGTATTTGAGAAAGTAACCAGTTCCATTTATCCTGACACCAGCGAGTCAGACGTACATGTAATGATAATCCCCACTCCTGGGCGCCAGACAGCGAACGTCATTATTGGTTATGTATCTCAAAAACCTTTTGTATATTCAAAATAATACAAGAAAATACAAAGCATTCCATTACTTTACAACAGACTTATTGCGTATATATTTTAATATCTCAAAATCGTTTGAGATATTTCCAAATATATGATGCGTGTATTGGTTATGTTTCACAGAACCGTTTGAGATATTCCCATATATATGGTTCGTGTTTTAGTTATGTATCTCGGAATCGTGTGAGATATTCCCATATATATGGTGCGTGTTTTGGATATGTCTCATTGAATAAAACCTGGGAATCGACAATGTTTAAACATAATTTGGAAGAACTTGCTTCATAATCGATGCTAAACTAACGGTTATACAGTGCCCATAAGCATCAACATGAGGTCAAATGAAGATTGAAAAAGAACTGTTAAAAGTTAAAGAGTGGAGAAGGTCTAGTTTACAATTTCAAGGGCCGTTATCCGAAAGTGCATTGGGCGATTTGGCTGGTTATCGAACTTGACCTAGACATTATGCCCATAAAAATGTTCAACATATTGGTGAAGATCGGATGAAATATTCCACCTATAGAGCGGACCAGATCATCAATTTTGCCAATTTTAAATAGTTCAAGGGCCATAATTCAAAAAAACCTTGGGCGATTTGGCTGGTTATCGAACTTTATACCCTAGACATGTTTAACACGTTTGGTGAAGAAGAAATATGCTCGATTGGTTGGGGTTTAACGTCGTTTTTAACAATTTCTCAGTTATATCACGGCGGCCAGTTCACCTACTCATGCATTTCCTGGTTTTCTCACACCAGTACTCCACACAACAATCTTCCCAAGCAACTGGCTGCTTTTCCACATAGACTTAGCCCATTGTGGAAGAGGAATGACGCATGTCGCATTGACTTTTGTCAATCCTCGGAAAGAAAGTCGGCCTAGCCGGGATTCGAACTCACAACCTCTGGATTGACAGCCCGCGTCCAATTTTGCACATTTTTGATAATTCAAGGGCCATATCGCAGCACGCTTAGGGTGCTTTAGCTGGTTTTCGAACTTGGCCTAGACATTATTCCACAAACATGTTCAGCAACTTTTGGTGAAGATCTGAACAAAATTCGGTCAATATTGATAATTCACGTGTGTTCCCATAGAACGGCCAGTATATAAAGGGCGAGATCATGTGTTACTTGAAAGTGCATATATACCATTTTAGCAACACGGCCTAGTTTTGTACACCCTACTTACACTTTCCGCGTAAGTTTAAATTATCAAATATCTCCCTTTTAATCACTTTCGCAACATCATCCATACATGAACATAACATGTACACAAGCATTCTAAGTCATAAACATGTATTTTGCTAGATCAACCTAGCTGCGGATTCAACCAATCATGCGTTTGGTGATGTGCTACATTGATGGTAAATCTGAGATAGAGTAACTCTAACTATTTCATAAAGGAGTCGGAAATTTACCAGGTTAATAAAATCAGCAATCTCCAACACAGTAGACCAGTTGTTTTTATATTATCATAATTTTAACATTTTTTGAAACGCGTATTGTGGAAAAAGGACAATTTGCTGTTTTTATTTAATAGTACTAAGGGCCTAAACCATACCAATAACACTTCTGCCTGGTATATTATAACAAATAATGGCAATTCCATGAAACCAGGTTTTCTATAATGGAAGGTGTTTGATTAAGAATTAACAGATCTGTCAAATCGTTCTGTTAATAGTTAATCAAAGCTAGTAAGTCAAGTAACAGGGAATATTTCTATTGATGAATAATCATAATTACTTTGTCAATTAAATATATCACAATTTTATCTAACAAATATCAGTTCAATACAGTCAATCGTGTGTTGATGGCCTCAGTTATTAAGAACATATAATAGATAACAGATATTAAGCAACCTTTTGATGTAAGCAGCCACATTTTAGGATCCCTAATGCCAGGTTGATAATCAGTTATCTGCCTTAACCCTTTACTTGATAGTAACGCGTTTATGCCTTTGCAAACAGATTAGATCCAGAAAAAAGTCGGATCTTAGCTACGACCTGACGTAAGTTTTGAAGTTACGATCGGTCTTAAGACCGTTTTATCAACGAGGTCGTAACTTCAAAGTCGCAGCTAAGATTTTAAAAGTCGTAAGTCTATTTATAACTGCGAGCCAGTCTAAATATCAGCTTCCGGTTTTGCGACAACAACAATAAAAGCTGTCTGCAATCACCTCGAAAACGTAAACATGTCTCAAATTTCGATACGAAGTCTACACAGACATCAACGATTGATGTTTAATGATGACAAATAGTTCATACGGACAGTGTTCACGGTAATGTACACGATTAAAATATTTTGTATCGCCTGCTGATTCATAAAATCTGAGGTTGAACGCTTCGTATTGTGAAACTGAAAATGTAATCGGCTTAATTTTTCACTGTTGTTCTTCCTTGTCTTTAGTACATTGTTATTGATAATTTTAGTTCAATGGGGCTATACTATTTACTACTGAGAACAAAATTCTGATCCTAAAATGTCGAAGGTTAAATTTACAAGGACGTAGAGTCTAGTAGAGAACAAAATGTGACCTTTGCTATTCCAAGCTCAGACATTTACTTACAGCATTTTACTTTGATCTTACCAGGGATGTTTCTGGTGTAACCAGAGACATTTGCAAATGTTTTGTGTCTTTCCTGTCGTGATATAGTGACACTTCTATTGAGTATTGACAAGTGAAATATATTTATTAACTTTCTTATGTGCAATTAATAAGCTTATTTCCTACAGTTTTTCATGTATAAAACTCATACTGTCAATTTAATTATTTCAGAGTCACGTGGTTCCCAATAAGCAGCAGAAGTGTGCACTGTATCAAGTATGATGGCCCAGGAAAAAACAATGGTGAAGATTCAAACAACTGTACTTAGATACTCTGTAAAATGTCAATATTGCTTTCATACACTATTTTGAAGTGTCTCTTATACTTTTGAGAACTCTGAATAAATTTGTTTTCAATAATCCTGGAAATTACTCAAACAATCAGTTTCTCATTTGCTATCAATGTTTTCTACACTGCTTTCATATTAGAAAAGCTATGTATAATTTCTGTTGAATTTCTGTTACTTCATTTTGAAAGATTTTCTGAAATATATATTTCTCCATGGTTTGTGGTAGGTTTCTAGGTTTTAATTCCATTATACATTTTGTTTTATTTATTACATGTATTCTTTGATTTTCAGTGTGCATATATTCTCATTCAATTTCATCATGGTAGCTCAGTCGATAGCGACGCGGGCTGTCAAGCCAGGGGTTATGAGTTTGAATCCCAGCTCGGCCAACATTCTCTCTGACGTTTGAGAAAAGTCATTGTGTCATGCGTCATTCGTCTTTCACCAATGGGCTTACAGTCTATGTGGATTAGCAGCTATTGCTTGGAAAGTATGTTGTGTTGAGTACTGGTATAAGAAAGCTACGAATATAGTGAGAAGGTGAACTGGCTGTCGATATATGACTGAACAATTATTGAAAACGGCGTTAATGTTTAAACCCCAATCAATCAATCAATCTTTAATCACTCACAAAATGTATATGGAATTTAGTCTCTTGACCCTTTCCACATTCAGTAAATCTGCAGCAGAACACAAATATAGCAATCTTTTATTTATGAAGTTGAATTATTGAATAGAGGACAAAACATTGCCGCAAAAGGAGACATTACTCATTATGAGCATTTTTTCCATTTCCCGCCTAGTTTTTCAAAATTAGTCCGTTGCAATGGCGTCTTATGTCGTCTGTATCAGGGTGAGGGTTAATTATGTCCCCTATATAATTCGTCCGGAAATTGTTAAATTGTCAAATGCATTCATACATGTATGCTGATGGATTGTACATATTTTTTGCTAAAATAAATATATATAATTGGGCCGCTCCATAAGAAAACCGGTGATAGTGACATAGCATACAAGAAATGACGTAATCATCACTCAAAGTTTGACGTCATTTGTGTGTGAGTGACATTGAAGTAAAATGACATGTTTACACAGAGTTTGATTTTGTTTATAAACATCATGTTCATCGAGGGATGAAATGAAGAGCGATATATAATAATACTGTTACTGCCACAGGGGAAAGGCTCATATATTTTTTTTCACTTTCCTGTGGTTACTGCCGGTTAATCTGCCCAATTTATTAGAAGACTTTATTATTAATTCAAAACATCCAACAAACACGAGCGTGTAAGATTAGTAAACAGATATATTTGTCTATCAATATGTTTAACTATTTAGTGTGTGAATATTCCCCCTTTCAATGATCCATTTATGTTTAAGAATTAAAGATATGTTTCTGAGGTTGTCTTGAAATGGTTTTTACCATTGACACATACGCATTTTCGTTCTTTTTTTTTTTTTTGGTTTGATCATGTGAAATTTGTGTGTATATAATACCTATTCAATGCCATCAACTATCAATTTAAATACATACTGAATATATTTTAACGCTGCTATCGTGTTATACATGACTGTATGAAAAAAGTTTATCTGCATCTGCGAAAAGTAAATATAATATATAGCCCTCAATAAGATGTTGAACTTAAAGTCATAGAAAAACAAAAGTCTATGAAATAAAACCGTGTGAATCGGATGAAATTGCAGATACAAAACATATTGTTTTGTGTCATTATTATTCAATAATAGATGTATAACTGAGCGTTGCTTAACGAAAACAAACCTTCATGCATTTGCGAGCGTTAAAGAAACAGATCAGCGTGCAAATCCATACAATTTAATCTGCATCTAGGTGTATATGTAGAACCCTTTGTTATACTTCTGACAAACAGTATACACCTGGCTCATGTGTGATGTATGTGCGGGTAGATCTTAATATACACTTGTCGAAAACATCATAGACAGTAGAAAACAGCTCAATCTATTATGTACACAACATACCGACTCCAGATAAACGGTGCTATTAGTACTATATTGCGTTAATGCTTTAATACGTGATTTGTAAAAAATATTGATCATGAAATAATTTCTCAACCGGTGTTGCACTTGCAGGAGGCTGACCTGGAAATATGTTTGTTCCATTCTACATGTACTACATCAATCTGCATTTATAATAGAAGATATATAATATGTATAATCTGTTTAAGAGGCGGTATTCATTCGTGAAAGCCATAAACAATCGGGTTTCAATTTTCATAGACTTACATACATGTACATGGATTATGTATAAATGAAAAATACATACGGTACAATACATTACAAGCCAATTTATCACATTTTCAGTTTCGTTTTTCAATTATTTGACCAGATAAAAAACAAACGTTCGTGGCATATTGAACCAGTGTAGATCTAGATCAATCCGCGTATCTCAGTATGATCTTAACTTCAACCATTGGAGATATAGTTATCAATGCTTTCGAGAAGTTTACGTTTGAATCCAATTACACGATTGCATAGACCAGTCTTTTCTCAGATTGAGATCATGGAGAAATGGATCTTATATCAAAATGGTTTGTATAAGATGGCAAGAAGAATCCTGGAATAACTGTTTATGTTGTAATCTAATGAATTCATAAAGCAACAATGATTCTAAATATTGTTTAAACCATGGAGAAAACGCAGTTTGATGAAAGCTAGGATCTTGACCAGTTGTTTGGTTTATGCTGTATCCTGTGATTCAGGTTTGATAATTGCACTTTCAATGATACTTCTGTTTATACGGTGATAACATGTAGTTTTTACTATGAGGTTTTTCTAGCAATATTCAACCCATTATTCATTCTAGGCAACTGACTGTCTGTAAATGTAAAGGGTATTTATTTCTTTTCAATACAATGTAAAGCCGCCTTGCAGCGGTGGTGTACACTTTTACATGATGCCAACATGATGAAAGATCTGCCTGGTGGTTGTTATTTATTCTGCATCCAAATCAAGATGTTACATGGTACATGACATAGGACATGATGTAGAGTTATGCTATATTATATATATATGGTAATATCATCTTCATGAATTTGTGACAAATGAAATCCTGATAAGCTTATGCATTTGTTCAGTCTGGTCAAGGTCGCCCTTGTCCAAGCAGTTTTACATTCTTCCTGAGAGTAAGTTTGAAAGAAATTTTAAAAGCCAACTTAAGTATGAAATATAAATGAAATCGGTATTGATTGAACATCTCTATTGGTTGGTTTGGTATTGCATGACACATCGACTTGTGTTGTCCCAGCTGTCACGAATGCAGAATATTGCAGATATGAATATTTTAATTGACAAAAACACACCTGAACATGTTGTTATCGATTTATACCAGCTGTCATGAATGCAGAATAATGCAGATCTGAATGTTTTATTTGACAAAACCACACCTGAACATGTTGTTATCTATTTATCCCAACTGCCATGTCTTCCTCCACTAATGAACCAAGTGTTGTTTGATTATAACAAATTAAAGCAGAATGTTGCGTATCTGAATTTAAATAAGAGAAAATGGTAACAATTATCATCATTTGTTAAATTAAATTTACTTATATAACTAGGCCTACTCTGATTGTGATGCAAGTTTGTTGTTGTTATTTGTTAAATGTCATTCAACACTATAGTTATACAACACAGACAGACCGGAGCTTTCGTAGTACTATCCAAACAACCAAGAGTACTAAAGAGTTGGTTTGACTATTGTCAATTGATAATTGGTAGTGCACCGACATGATCTCGGACACTGATCTCAGATCTTAATGAAGTCGCTATAATATCAAACCACACAGGTTTGAGGAAATTTGATACATTTGAAATAAGTCCTCGTTAAACGATTACTATAAGAAAAGCCGAATCTAAATATATGCGATTCAATTCCTTCGATATAGTAGATCTAGATTGAATATATTTCCAAGTTTGTAAGCAATCGATGCACCCGACGGCATTCAAAAAATCATGTTGATACGTATAATTATTGTTCGCGCAGCACAGGAAATACCAACACCATGTCATACATGTACTTTTATTTCAGCACGACCCTTACATCTTGTTCAAAACGCCGTGATTTAAAGTGCACTACCATTCCATGTAGTACTGTTTTACAGGTGAAGTTATACGCTGCATGACTTAAAATGTACTCGAACCATTTTGATACAATTAAGGATAACTTTGCTGTAAATGACGTAAATGTTTGAGCGTCGAACATAAATCATGAAAATGACGTCGACGTCATTTCAGCAATTAGTAACACACGTCTATTATTGACGTCCATTACGGCGTCAGTATGTGTCATACGAAGTCCACATATATATCATGCAAAACTAGACAGGTTGGACTATATGAACATGTAAAAATCCCAAAATCGAAAATGCTGTCACTATCACCGGTTTTCCCATGGAGTGGCCCATATATATATTGATTCTGAAACAGACATCTTCTAGTAGGTAAATATAGGAAATCTCTCTTAATAACAGTGCATTTTTAGATTTCGGAAACATTGTTTGAAAAAGAGAAATTGCTCTGTCTGTCTCATAACCCTTTCCCACTTGCAGACGCATTTCGATGCATCTGCAGCAAATGACTTTTGAAAACAATGTGGAAAATGGAAAAATTGCTCATAATGAACAATTTCTCCATTTGCCACAATATTTTCAACTCTATTCAATAATGACATCATCATTTGTATATATTTTCCATACTTTTGCCTAGCTGTTTTCAAAGTCATCTGCTGCAGATTTCCTGTATGTGGGAAAAGGATAATGAGCAATTTCTTCTTTTACTACACCACAGTGGTTAGCGTGTCAGACTCATGAATGGGAGACCACGGTTCAATCACCGTTTTTTTGTTCATACAAAAAACTTTAAAAATGATAGAATTCGCTTCCCTCTTTGGTGATCATGTTTGAGGAGATAACATTACAACTGATGCACTATTGTCAGGAAAAGCTTACCAGCTGTACTGGTAATATATCCAGGAAACGCTGTGATGTGCATGAACAATTTTGAAAGTGGCATAAAACACCATTGAAAGAAACAATCCTTTTCCTACAATGTTTTAAAATGTTATCAGCTGCAAATATTTCAAAATATCGTCTGCACGGTGGAGAAGGTAAAGACATTATTTTAACAAATACCCATATTTAACCATCTAAAACAATTAACATTCTCTTTTTTTCCCAAGGAGATGATATCTTGAAACAGTCATATTAACAGGCTTCTCAGTTGATATATTCCATTTGTACAACACATATGAAATTTTGCTGTAAATATGTTAATAAATTAATTTCTCTTGAACACAAAACATATTTTCTTTCTTGGTCTGATGGAATACATTGTATTTGAGACTAACTCTTTTCCCTGATAGAACCCAATTTGACACCTCTGCAACAGATACTATTGTTGAAAAAGAGGGACTTGTTGGACAATTTGTCTTTTTCTTTCAATGTTTAATGCTACTATTACTAAAACCGTTTTTAACCCTTTCGAAAATAAGGCGCATATTGAAGTATCTGCAGCAGACGACAACATTTGAATTGTGGCAAAAGGAGAAATTAATGAAATGTATTCATTAAATGTACTTTCATTTGTGTAATTTTTTGCCGAGACATTTTCAATGTCATACGAAGATATGATGTATGAAGGAATGGGTAAGTTGTGTCGCCAATGAATGTGGAGTGAGACATATCAGTCACTTTTCACCCTGTTTCACAAAACTTCAATTGCTTTAGGACAGGATATAGCACGATAAAGTAACTATATACATGTGCTTCATTGTTAAAATATTCAAAATTACATGATAAAAAGTTAATGACAAAATGTGACATACATTCATTGCAATATTCAGGTGACTTCAACTTGTAAACTCATAATTGAGCATCAATGTAAGATATTTGGAGAGATATGCATACTGAAATTTCATTAATATGGTTTAATTAATTTTATTCAAAATTTGTCAAAATAAAAGTACAGTACATGCATCCAGTGCGAATATCAATGTGTATATCTTTGTCTTCATTAGCCCTTTCCTCATACAAATGCATTTTGAAAAGGAGCAATTTCTCATATTTGCTTTAAACTACATACCAAATAACCTGTAATCTTTCATTTATAGATATTTTCCAGTTTTGCATATGTTTACAAACCACTCTGCTTTAAATGTATTGCATGTTTTTCCAAGGGTGTTTTATACTGTCATACAGACACACTTTGACACCTCTGAAGTAAAAGAAATTTGAAAATTTGAAAATATTGTGACAAAAACAAATTGCCCGAAATGAGCAATTTCACGTTTTGCCACAATGTTTTCAACTTTCTTTCCTATAAAAAGATATTCAATGTTTTTGACTAGATGTATTCAAATTGGTCAGCTCTATGGGGGAAAGGGTTAACCAAATACATGTTTTATATCTTGAGAAATAAGGATATCCATAAAATAGGATGAACCATATTTAAATTAAATTTCATATTAATTTATGATTTTCAAATAGTAAAATCCGAAAATTAAACAGCATTTGAAAAATGACATTTAAATAAGGCAATCCTTAACAAGTATTGGAAAGCCAATCTATCGAGCTGGCTTTATTATTTTTTTCAGAGGTTTACCAAAGGATTATTTCATTTATTGAGTTTTAATGCTGTTTTAAAAATAAAATCAAGTCGTATCATAGTGGCCATTCTGGCTTTCTCACACCAATACTCAACTGTACAGTCCTTCTTAACAACTAGCTTCTTATCCATGCACTTTTCTCCCTTTCTGATGCTGCAGCAATCAATGTTCTTACATTGAATTTAAACTCAACAACATTGGAGGTACATTCCCGTTAAAATTGGTTGAAATTGGTCCAGTGGTTTAAGATATGTTATTTGAACAAACATTTACCGACGGACAAAAGTCGACAGTTCATTGGCTCTAACGTGTGACATTGTCCCTTTCCCACATACAGCATATCCACAACAGATGACATTAAAAATATCTGGACAAATATCTGTATAAGTCGAAGTATAATTATTGAATAAAGTTTAAATCATTGGGACAGAAGAAGAAATTGCTCATTATGGGCAATTTTGTCTTTTGCACACTGTTTTCAAAAATTGTCTGCTACAGAGGATTCAAAATATGTCTGTATGAGGGGAGGTTTGTTATCAATTAAGATGGCAAGTGTTTGATTTTGCTTAACCCTTTCTCTAATAAAGACGCCTCTGCATCAGACGGCGTTTTGAAAACATAGTGACAAAAGAAGAAATTGCTCAAAACGAGAAATTTTTCCTTTTGCCACAATGTTTTCCACTTTTAGTCATAGGTTATCCATTCAGTTATAGAGATTTTCTAATTTTTGACAAAATATGTTCAAAGTTGTCTGCTGCAGAATTGTTGTATGAGGGAAAGGGTTAAATTTTTATTCAAATCACATTTCCTAGGTAATTAACTATTGCTAATAGAAAGTCATCCTGACATTGATGCATCACTCATAATGCTTTCTCAGCTAGAGAATATACAACTACAAGTTTGTTGGTATGACCTTGGCATCAAATCGTGGACAAAGTACAGAATATTGTGAAACGAATAGAAATTGCCTGTAATGAGCAATTTATGCTTTTCTTTATTTGTCCCAATTTTTTTTTTGTCTGTGTTCTCTCTATACTACTTAGAATACTTTATAGGTCCAAATCATATCAACTGTCTGTAGTCAACATTATTTGCTTGATTTTCTTCTCTGTTTAATTGGAAGCTCTTTACACTAGGATGTTTCACAGTCACTTGAATCAAATGGTAACATAAACTTGAATTCCTAGTGACAACGCATTGTCAGGCTATTTCTGTATTGGTGACATAACCAACGACCATGTATGTTGTATTGTTAATCAGTATTCACCTGAAAAATTAAGTTGTGAAATTCAACAATTCATTTATCAAAGGAAATTTGTAATTGCATATTGAATAAATACATCAAAATTCAAATCTACCAAAGAAATCTTTGCATAAGCTGAATTCTAAAATATCAGATTACTTTTTCTTCAATAATTTATGACAAATTTAAAATATATATTATAATTAACCTTGTCCAATTTAAGTACAGTATATCTGTAGCAGATCAGTCAACACCTCAAAGGCATCTGAGTTTACCCTTTCCCACATACAGCAAATCTGCAGTAGACCACTTTGAAGACAATTAGTAAAATAAAATTGAAAATCTCTATATGAAGGTATAATAACTGAAAATAGTTGAGACCATTGTGAAGAGTAGGTCTTGTTTCAATGAGAGTGAAATTACCCCTAATATAAGAAAGTATAAATATATAAGAGTGTTGAAAACATTGTGGCAAAAGGAGAAATTGATCGTTTTAAGCAACTTCTTCTTTTGTCACTATGTTTTCAAAAGACGTCTGCTGCAGAGGCATCAGAAAGCTTCTATATGTGGGAAAGGGTTATATAACATCAATTAAATGAATCAAAATATTACTTCTCATAAGAAACTATTGATAATAAACCTCATCATAGAGTCATCTATTTTGTTTATGAGAAAATGAATGACTTTATAGCATTTCTGAACAGTATTGGTTCAAATCTGTCTGATTTCTGCTCAAATCAGAATTGACACACATTGAGCAACTTCTCTTGTCGACACAATATTTTCAAACGTTGTCTGCTGCAAATGCATTGAAATTTGTCTAAATATTTGAAAAAGTTAAAATAGATGGATTATAACTATGTTTTCCTTATACTTACTTATTTCCCTCAATAAATGAACAATGGAACCAAAAGTAGAAAGCACAGTGATCATACATCTTGGGAAATTTTCCAGGCTGAAAAAAATAAAAGTAGAAAAATAAAATATGTTGGTGTTTTACAATTGTACACTGTAGGCATCTTAACCCTTTTTTAGGAGAAATTTGCACACAATAATTGCCACAATGATTGCAAAAGGCATGAACAGTTATCAGCATATGAAAAGGCAAAGTAAAACTGCTGAAATTATTGTAGGCAAAGGATAGCCTGCTCATGTTATAAAATCCCCTCCTTTCTCATAATGTTTTCAGAAGTTGGTAGCTGCAAAAGTTAATGAGAATTATTTGAAAATTCAGATCAAATTTCATTCTAGTATGTGTTTGAATTAGTATTCTGAGATTTATCTGCTTAAAAACAAACATCAGTATAATTGAGTCTTAACTCTTATAACAAGACACACAACAAGAGCTGTCCATAAGACAGCTCGCTCGACTATTCCAATGCTTATTAGCTGCTGAGATATGCAGTTGCGTGCAAAACATTAAACAGAATTTCTTAAACTGTGATAAATTTCATTATATGCAGAATAGATTTATATAATTTAATTATTTTCATACAACGTATGATACTTGCGAAGGGCTGTATTTAGTTTCAATACAATGCATTAACTAGTTACTAAGATATGGACTGTTAATGTAGTTGTAACCAAAACTTTAACCAGAATTTCTAAGTAAAAAAAGGGCCATAATTTGCATTAAATGCAGGAGTGTGTTATACTTTTTGATTAGTTAAATAGGTGTGATGGTTGGGAAGGGTTGTATAAAGTTTCAATGCAATGCATTATTAAAGCAATTACTGAGATATGGACTCTTAATGTAGATGCACGCAAATGTTTACCCATAAATTGTATATAAAAGAAGAGCCATAACTTGCATTAAATGCAGAATAGAGTTATCTTACTTAATAATTTGAAGAGATGTGGTCGTTGGGAAGAGTTGAATAAAAATTCAATGCAGTGCATCATATTAATACACTCACCCTGATTGTGACAAACAGCAAATTGAATAGTCTATAGGTGGGAAGGAGGTAAAATATGATGTATAATCCCTGTATATGTTTGTCAACTAAAGATCAAACAACTAATCAATTTAATTCAATAATCATAGGCATGACAGTCATGGAATTTGAAGATATATATACAACTTCATAAAGTTCAACCCTTTCCCATATACAAAAAATCTGTACCAGACGACTTTGAAATCATCTAAAAAATATGGAAACTCTCAAGAAATGATAGAACACTTATTGAATAAAGTTTAAAACAATGTGGCAAATTGAGAAATGAGCAATTTCTCCTTTTGCCACAATGATTTCAAAAGTTGTTTGCTACAGAGGTGTAATAAAGTGTTTGTATACATGTGTATACATGTGGGGAAGACTTTAAACAGCCACAAAAAGTCATACCTTGCAAGTCTGCAACTGCCTCTGGGAGTCTGGAATAAGATCTGTCAAATAGCTAACATGTCTCTTTGTTATGGTAGTTATGGTAGAATAGACCAATTAACTAGTCAGTCTGTAAGTAAAATAATTGCGAGATATTAAATTGGTAACAGGACCATTGCTTTACTAATATGACACAGAGAGAGAAAAACATCATGCAGCCAGTCTGGAGCTCAAACCTGGGATCTCTAGTTTTCAAGGCGGATACTCTACATAGATTTGCGATGTTCATAACAGATATAATATCAGACTTGTGTGAGACGGGTTCACTGATAACATCTGAGATTCTGTATGTATTTCCACTCATTTTCAAGGGTAATGGTTAGAATGATGTATTCATGTGTGTGCGATCAAGTAGTTGTCAAATTGAAAGTTGAAAGTCTATGAAATTCACACAATGAAACATGTTCACAATTTGTTTAGTTTGACCAGGGACACTATATTACATGTAATATAGTGTCCCTGGTTTGTCTGTATTCTGTGCTAACTTTTTGCCTTGTAACACACATAAGCATGCCAACTAGAACTTCATAATCATAATAAACAACAACCTCTAAATTTGTTTATCTAAACTGACAGAGTTGATGAACAGTCTTACTCATGAGACATTTGGTACGTTCAATCTTGGGTACGGATCGTATAGTTTCCTAAACAAAACATACCCGTGGTGTTTAAACAAATTGAGCATGTTAAAATGAACAAACACTAATTGATAATTTCATACTATTAAAGAATCCTACAGAAATCAATTAAACTTATCTGTAGTTAATAATGATCTTGTCGCAGCATTAGCGTTTTTAAAACTCGATATTTGACCGGCCAACAACTGTGGAAACGACGGGTGATGGTGGAAACGTCGAATGTCGATAACGTCGAATTAATAAAACAGAACAAAATGGGAGTGGAAACGTCGAAAAGGAAAATGTACAGCCTATGATGATGGTATGGGGTTAAACAAATTTACCCTCGACTTTCGGGATAAAGCCATTTGGCGAGCAATGTATAGCCTATATATAATTGTTTTAATTATATACTACAATTAAGAGTTTCCACTTCCATTTAAGAAGTGATATTTGTAAAATAAAAAAAAAATATATATATATATATATTTGTCTTGTTTGTAGTTAATTGAAGTGATATTTGATATATTTATTTAGAGTTGTGCAATTAAATAAAAATAATGAAATGACGGTTTATTTGAAGTAAAATGGTGTGTTTGCAGCAATTTGCATAGAGTACATGATTCCATGATATATAAGGGCATGCTAAACACCATTCGTTCTGAAATGTTAAGAAAATGAATGTGGAAGACGAGCTTTCGAGCTTTTGTCGTCACTTGATCGTCACTTGCAAAACTGGTTCATCAACCCTTGTTGAACACCCCTTGTTCACATGGTATGCTAAAGATGCCGAGTTTGACCTTTTTTTTGTTTTAATAAAACATTATTATATACATAATTACATAATTACAATATAATTTGAATTCATATATAATAAATATTTGAAATAAAAGAGAGAGGATTAATGGCGCATTTAGAAAAAAAAAAAATTTATTTCATGAATAATTAACATAAATGATGATTTTTAAATATTTATACTGCACATCTGTATATTTTGTAATACATTATATATAACACTTAATCATTGTTAAAATTTTGAGTGTGCCTTCAATCAAGCACACTTCAAACATTAACAGTCAATAAAAAAAAAGGTGTTATAAATTAATTAAGCAGGTGTTGTTACTTTTTAAATCGGTGTTAAGTAATACCGCTTCTGTTGTTTTTCTTAGATTTTTGAAAACATCGGCCAATTATAAAACATATTTGTAAAACATGTAAACGTTACGATTAAAGGGAAAAAATCCCTCATGAGCAAGTTTTTCTATTCTTACAAAGTTTTCCAAAACTCTCAATAACCGATGAAAACATCGGCAAACTATAAAACATCTTTGTGAAACATGTATATCACATATATTCACGATATGTGATTCTGAAAATACATTATTGATGAGAGTATTGCGGTAAATCAGGGACACTATATTACAGCAGGGACACTATATTACAGTGTAATATAGTGTCCCTGGGTAAATGAAAATATCTCTGCCAAACTATAAAACATCAATACAAGTGCAAAGACACTCTTTTCTCACAACGTTTTCAAAAACTCTCTACATCTATACTCAAAATTTACTCTGCAACTACATTACTGATCATTCTTTAGTTTTGAAAACGTTACGATTAAAGGAAAAATAAGCCCCTCATGAGCAAGTTATTCTATTCTCAGAACGTTTTCAAAAACTCTGAACAACCGGCAAAATATAAAATATCTTTGTAAAACATGTATATCCCTTGTTAAAAAGACAACATTTAAACACACTATAAAACATCACTTTAAGTGAAAAGACACTCTTAAATTTCTCACAACGTTTTAGAAAACTCTCAACAAACGATGAAAACATCGGCAAACTATAAAACGCAAACTTGACTCTGCAACTACATTACTGATCATTCTCTAGTTTTGAAAACGTTACGATTAAAGGAAAAATAAGCCTCTCGTGGGCAAGTTTTTCTTTTCTCACAACGTTTTGATATGTTTTAGTTATGTCTTTGTAAATACTGTACACTTTGTGAATATATAATATCTTATAATATATTATTTAAGATAAAATTAAAAGTTTATCATTCATTGATGTGTTCTTCTTTTTTCCGCTTATTTCATTTTGAATATAAATGACCTTTTATTTAATTTCAATGCATTGATCAAAAAAGATACGAAAATGTAGTGGTACGTAACTTCCCGTAAGCTACATGACTATAAAAGATATTATTAACTTATAAGCTACTAATTACATTGTGTGGTATAGCTTTATAGAACTGTAAAATAAATAGTCTATAGATTGTCCTTTTCGACGTTTCCACTCCCGTTTTGTTCTGTTTTATTAATTCGATGTTTTCGACATTCGACGTTATCACTGTAATTCGGAAACGACAACTGTAGTCTGTAAACTGAGAGTATCGTCCCTTAGATAATTTGACCTAGATATGTTCTTAACGCAAGTTATTAAATTTGGTATTGTATTTCAACACATACGTCCATTTAAAATGTGGCTGCTGGTAGCTGGTAGCTGGTGTCGAATGTCGTCGTCTTTTGGCTAACCAGTGTGTTTTCGATCCTTGAAATACTCCGACTCGGATGTGTATGTCGAGAGAACACCACGGCACCACATAAAAACACCATGACTGTCTCTGGCAATTCAGACGAGACGAAAATAGTTTTGAGTCGACGGATTTTGTTCTGATCGCCGCCATATTTGCGACTTTTCACCGACTTAAGACTGCCTCCGAGCAGTCGTAACTTTTCACCCGAAACTTACGACTATCTTAGCTACGATTGTTTGATAAAACGGTAATCGGACGTAACTCCGGACTTACGTCCAAACTTACGACAATCTTAGTTAAGACCGAGTTACGACCGTTGATAAAACGGGCCCCTGGGCCCGAGGTTATGAAACTTACTCAATTTGAGCATGTAATAGGAATATTGTTGTTGAAGTTAGATGCTTGAGTTACAAGTTTATGAAATATGCTCATTGCAAAATAGGGTGAAATTACAAACCAACGATGAGAATAAAATCCATGTTTGGAGTTTGTCGCCATGGTTACGAGGCATTGTCACTGTAATCTTGACCTTGAAGCTACAGACAAAAGTTTTGCATGTGACACATCATATTGATATAGTTCATATTTGTGCTAAGTTATTTGAAAATATCTCTATCCAGATAAGAAAAGTTCAATTAAAGTCTATTTCTTATCACTGTGACCTTGACCTTGAATCTACGGATCTTTTTTTTTTTTTTGCATTTGGCACATCGTCTTGATATGGTGCATGTTTGTGCCAAGTTATTTGAAAATATCTCTATCCAGATAAGAAAAGTTCAATTAAAGTATATTTCTTATCACTGTGACCTTGACCTTGAATCTACGGATCTTTTTTTTTTTGCATTTGGCACATCGTCTTGATATGGTGCATGTTTGTGCCAAGTTATTTGAAAATTTCTCTATGCATGGCAAATTTATGGTCCTGACAAAGAAAGTTGACGCCCGCCCGCCCGTCCGCCCAACTGCCCAAACGCCCGCCAGCCCGCCCGCCCGCCGACTTCGCCAAACTAATAACCAGATGTTTCCTTCGGAAAACCTGGCTAATAAAGACCTAAATGCATCTTCTTACAAAACATAGACGTATACCAACACTAGTTGCACTCCAATATATATACATATATCTTTAGATTCAAATGATGCCCAAACAAATATACAATAACATGTCGTGGCTCGTTAAGTTATTACAGCGGCTCTTGTCACACTGTTTACTTACACGAATAATGTAATAAGGGATCGGATTTCAAACTAAATATGTCATGCTTCATGTAATTGTCAAAAGACTTATTAATAAACCAAAAAATATATAAGCATGTTTGAAGCTTTTCAGGGAAATCAACAATATGCCATTCGCAACCACTGTAGATTAAAATTACACTATATTTACAAGCGATCTGATCTCCATCTGCACAGTTCGCGAATAACGCCCAGAAAGATTGTACTTCTGAACAGTCATGTGAACGTGGATACGATATCATTGTTACGCAGGAAGATCCTAATCTTCATTTGTATGGTTTATTTTATCACAATCATATCATATTAAATGTCAGAGTATTCCATGTGGCACATATATCACTGAACAAAAAAAGAGTTGGCAGTAAGCTTTAACAATTCCAATTAAAAACATAAGTCATTTATTATTTAATATTTCATTTAAAATGGAAACCCCTTTGTAGCAGAATGCGGCAGAGTTTAATACACCCTATCGATACTTTCACTTTGCAAACAAGGTGTAATTCTCAAACAACTGCAGTTCAAACAATTTCACTTCGTCACATATACATGTACATGCATTTAGCATGTAAAATCACATTCACACGTTCAAAGCATTCATAAAGAGACACATACGCCAGTTTTTCGTAAGGTCATGAAGTATCTTTATAGATGCTCAAACCAGATATAAAGGTAAGTTGAGCATTGAATTAAACCTGAGGGTCATGATGGCCCTGGATCGTTCACATGAGTTATGCAAATTGATTTGTCATGCCAACATCAGAGTCAAGCACAGTAACTGATTTTGTGGTCAGGTTAGCTAAGACAAGAGATTCAAACTGACCAATATAGCTCCACTGACCAATGGCGAAAAAAAACCATTTGTTGTCTGTCTTTTGTCAAATTAATATGATTTGAGGAAGCTGATACTTGTATGTTTATACCGGTTCGTAATTCAAAATCAGACTTTTACCTTCTGAAGAGCCCCACTCTCTGATGGTCATGTCTTTTCATAAATCAATATGGCGTATACGGATTTGGTAGAGTCATCCAAGGAACATGTCTAAACAATTATTTTGAAATCGATCAAATTTTGTCGGAGGAGTAGATTGTCAAAGTTTTCACCATGTAAAGCAAAACAGCCCAGCGCCCCCAGGCGGCCATGATTTCTGACCAATCAACATGATTTGAAGGAATCTGATAGAGGGTCATCTATGGAACATATCTACAAACAAATAGTTTTCACTATGACCATATAATGCAAAAAAGCCCCACCCTTATTTACCAATAAACATGGCTTGACGGAATCTGCCAGAGGTTCGAACAAGGATCATTACTGCATACTTGTATGAAAGAAATCTGCCAACCTGTTTGGAATAAGAAGGAGGTACTATTTATATCTCAGACTAGATGCTTAACCTCAATTACGTATGCGCATCAATCATACTTTAAATATATCACTACAGCTTGAGGTGTGACCTAAAGGAGCTACGTCACGGTATCAGTACAGTTTGGAGTGTTATTTAATGGAGATAGGTCACGGTATCAGTAGAGTTTGGAGTGTGATGTAATGGAGCTAGATCACGGTATCAGTACAGTTAGGGTTATGACTTAATTGAGATAGGTCACGGTGTCAGTACAGTTTGGCGTTTGATTTAATGGAGATAGGTCACGGTATCAGTATAGTTTGGGGTGCGATTTAATGGAGCTAGGTCACTTTTATCAGTACAGTTTGATGTGTGATTTAATGGGGCTAGGTGACGGTATCAGTACAGTTTGGGTGTGATTTGTTTAAGCTATGGCACGGTATCAGTACAGTTTGATGTGCGACTTAACAGAGCTAGGTCACCTTATCAGTACAGTTTTGGGTGTGACTTAATTGAGATAGGTCAAGGTATCAGTAATGTTTGGGGTGTGATTTAATGGAGCTAGGTCACGGTATCAGTACAGTTTGGAATGTGATTTAAGGGGGCTAGGTCAGGGTATCAGTAGAGTTTGGTGTGCGACTTAATGGAGCTAGGTCACGGTATCAGTACAGTTCGGGGTGTGAATTTATTGAGCAAGTTTTCGGTTTCAGTACATTTGAGGATGTGACTCACGGCATCAGTACAGTATGGGGTGTGACTTAATGGAGCTAGGTTACGGTATCAGTACAGTTAGTTTGGGGTGTGATTTAAAGGAGCTAGGTCACGGTATCAGTATAGTTTTGCGTGTGACTTAATGGGGCATACCCTTCTAAGATGGTCCCATATGAGTCCCACATTAGTAATAAATGCATGTATATATACAAATTAAATATTTAAAATTACATGAAAAACATTCCTAATATTATACAAACAGATCAGCCTTTATCGTCTTTCTATGAATATCGCATTCGAATTATGCTGTTAAACAAGGACGCTTTCTTGATATATGTCCCATACAGGTCCTTCACGGGTCACACATGTGTAATCAATACAGGACTTTCAGTATGAAGACTTCGCAGTTATGACAGAACATTCAAGAAATGGCTTAAAAAAGACCAGCTTTTAAAATCTTTCAATGTTTATCGTATTTTATAAAGTTTAAGAAGGAATCATTTCTTCATATAGGCCCCAAGTGGGTCATATTAGGGCAACACCTTCTAATATGGGTCCCACATGGGTCCACCATGGGTCCACCATTGGTCCCACATAAGTAATCCACACACAGGTATCAATAAAAGAACATTCAGAAAATTACAGAAAAAAGGACCCATTTTTATTTTTTCAACGTATATATATTTTTGATATATTTAACTTGTATATTTCTGAAAAAGGAACTTTGTCATGGTTCCCATGTGGTTCCAGTAAGGGCAAAACTTTTAAATATGGGTCCCAGATAGGTCCCAGATAGGTCCCACATCGGTTACCAATAAAGGGCTTGCCCGGGTACAGCCCATATGGCCCTATATGAGCTTGCTTGCTGGAGTGATGATAATGCCATTTGCGTTGTACACCACACATCAATGTGAATCAAAACAGGAAGTCAAACATAACAATACAGTCAAATTTGTATTAAAAGACCACCCAAGGGAGATGCTGTAAGTGGTCTCTTAAGACAGGTGGTCTCTTATTGAGGTACAAATGTATGTTTCGGGTTTTTGGGTCTTATGTTTACTACATTAAAAATAAATAACAATAAACTTTTTGTTGTTCTTTTAATTCTATATATAATTTTTCAATATTATTCATGTTTATTTGCAAAAGTGTTTGTTTACAGATTTACTAATTAAATCTAATAAAAGAGCCGATAAAATAAATGTGCTATCGGCAATAGAAAGCAAAAAACAAACACGAATCCAATTAAACATATCAAAAAGGCTGACCAAAGTTATCATAATTAAACTACAAACAAACCCCAAACTATCCAATAATTAATTCCAATTTGAGGTGATATAATTATCTAAACCTATGCATAATCATAACAAGGACAATAATTGTAGCTAAAGTGTATTAAATACATACTGATAACACATCAATTATCGGTGTTTACCCACTGTAATATACAGCTGCAGTATATGTGACCTCGGGTCATGTAACACACTCAACCTGTTTATCATTTAAACCTACACCATTTCTGTGTGGTTTACACACGACAGCTATTAGGATTTATTTGACTGTGAAATTAAAGGTCGCTTAACCTATGATTTGAATGAGAATGGGAAAGAATTTTATTGTCCTTTGGTCGCAGACAGCAGGATCTCGCTTATTGCAGGTTAATTTATGAATAAAAAACATCGGGGGGAGTTCAATGTGGTCGTTTACACCAGGGGATCGGTTATACCAGGTGGTCGGTAGTACAGGTTTGACTGTACAACAGTTTGCAAACAGAAAAGTAACATAATAAAATGGTACACACCTGCAATTGACAATAGAAATGCCCTAACTCAAATAGGTCACTAAGAAAATAAGTGCCAGTCTAAAAGGTATCCTAATTGAAAGACAGACTCGTCTCTCATGTTCGCAATGCAAAAAAAAAACAGATTTCCATTGACTTCTACTCTGAGACTTCCATGCCATTTCTCCGGCGACCGCTTCATTTTGGGTGTATCTTCCGACCCCGAGGAAAAGCGCATTGCTCTATTTTAACTGCGTTAATACATGCATAAGACGTGCGGTCCTGGATAGCGGCCCGTAACTGATGGTATGCCGAACAATGAAGTCATACAGACGAGTATAATAATTGAATGGCAAACCACCAATCGATTTAAATTTTCAAATGTGCAATAACCAAACAAACATATGTTCAAATGTTTATTACAAAACTGAACTGGGAAGTTTCCCTTTAGCTATTAACATAAAGAAACGTCAATAGGAGAAAGACAGACAGGCAGAATTAAGCAGAATATATCAACCTGAGCCTTCCGTTCAGGTGATTTGAAAGAGAACACCACTTTATAGCGCGTGAACACATCATGAACACTTTCTATGTAGTGAAATTATATTTTTATAAAAAACTTCAAAACATTGTGAAAAATGGACATATTGCTTGATCTAGAGCTATTTCTTTTCTTGCCTTTATATTTTCAACACTCGTCTGCTGCAAATGCGTCTACATGTAGGAAAGAGGTTTAAATTATCTTTTATCGTAACATTAGATAAACTTACTTTTAAAAACGTCAACATATTTAATTAAAATAGCGTTTTAATTTTTTCAAAACTAATATACATAGCTTCTAATTAAGCCTGTTCACATGTTTATTCTTGTTTGTCTAGTTTTGCCCGCCAAAAAGTTAATTCTGCAGAGCGGGGGTAAATAAGTTCAGTTCATCACCATCTTCTAGTTGATCATATCTATTAATAGAACGAAATGATACACATCGGTCCAGCAATAAACATATCTATAAATAGATTAAAACGCTCCATAAAACGCACTCGGCACTGTTCGGCCGATTTCGGTACCCTACATCTTATTGTTATTCCGAATGCTATAAACCGGAAATTATATAATATTAAAGGAATACGCATTGCTCGGTTAAAACTATATCACTAAATATCCCTACAGTAATGTATCATTGTCATGGAATTATTTTGTTCTACATTCTGTAACTACTAAGATATATGCTTTTAAAGTTTGTGTTTTCACATAGTTATCGCTTGCCTATGGTCGTCGCCATCTTTGTATATATTCAACTTCCTGTGACGTCAGTTACACACTACGGGTTATCACTGTACGGATTACGAAATATGGCGTACGATTTTTGAATCATTATACTTTCATTTATAGACGTTTTTCATACAAATCATTGAATTTAGAGTTAAACAGTTGTGCCCTCTTGTTTGTAATTGTATGTCTGTTCTTATTTGTTTTAATTTCATGTCAAATTCATGCTGTATTATCGATTTATTTCCCCACTAATTCAATTAAAAAACAACTTAATCACGATCTAAAAACATGTATTGTGGTATTACGATCTGAAATTTGGAATAAGTAGACGTCGTACACCATAATCTACCCATTACAATCTACACTCGCGGATATATTAAACTAGTCAAATCCATTATTAACTTACCATTAGTGGTTTGAAAAGATCTTTCCAACCTTCGACATGACCAGTCTGATCATCATCCGACTTAGACGAAGAGTAATCGCCAGAGGGGAACCAATGTCCGAAAAATTGGATGAAAAATTGGACGGATGATATCAGACGGAGAAAAGCCAGAGAAACGAGACTCGTCATCAGACTCGAAAATGTCCGATAAAACAAAATTAGCCATCATTAAATAAAGACGTAACAGTATTGCAATAATTAATTATATAGGAAAAGCTAAATCGAATGTTCTCAAACGAACAGACGTCTTTTGACTGCTATAAAATTTTACGCCGGAAGATACACCCAAAATGAAAAACCGACAATACAAATATGCAATTTGATCTTATTTGCAATTCACAATATAATCTCCGAATTGCGATTTGTGTGTGACGTGGCTCATTTGTGTAAAACTTCCGAAGCTATGCTGTACTCATACTTCATAAACTTCCCCGTGTCTTGTATTTGGAGGTAATGAATTGTGGTAAAATACATTAAACTAAAAACAAGTAACGATTTTAGAAATTGGACGATTTCATTTGGAATTAAAAGGGATATTTAAGCAGGTTTGAGAATTTGTCTTCAATATATATAATATAAAAGTTTTACAAAAAAAATCCTTTTGGAAATTTGGTCAAAATTAACCATTTCAATTCTCCCTTTTCCGCATATACCAAATCTGCAGCAGATGACTTTGAAAACGTCTTTTATAAAAATATAGGAAAATCTCTTTACCGTCTGCTGCAGAGTATGTGGGGAGGGGATCGAATTATGTCTGCTTAAAAGACTCGCCGACAGATCCTATTACAGTAGCGTCCGACCACTACCGGACATTTGATTGTTTCTATGACCTTTGATTGTTGTACAGAAAAACGACGGTTCATTATGTCTAACGAGCTGTGAAATCATAACAAACAACTGTCAAATATATAAACGAATGACATTACTTGTATAAATAAATGTTAACATATATATATTTAATTGGCTGATATATATTACACGAGTCAAGTTCGTGTTTTCTATCCACCTACTATGGTTGGATACTATTTACTATAAAACTTTTTATAGATCTAGTAACAATGTGATGTAATGCTTGGAATTCCATTTTGAATAATTGAAGTTTAGGTTTGTAAACTTCCGGGGATTTCTTACGAAAAAGTACATTTTGTATTCCCTTTATAATACCGTAGTTTAATTTTTACTTTCGGTCATTAGCAGTTTTGTTTGGGAAATAGTGTGTAAATGAAGTCACGATTATTTTCAGAAAGTCTCGAGACATTGCGATATGTAAACAATGGCCGCGCTCATGCTGCGGCACCGATCAGCACAAATAGTCATTTTTAAATAGTAATATCTTGGTTATTAGTTGTGTGTTAATGAAATGCATAGTAAATAAATGTTCTTTAAGTCAATATTTTTCAATTCAAAGCGAGTTGTCATCAGCCAAGCGTATTTCTTTAAGGACCAGTTTTTATAATATCATCGCAATTACGAGAATTAATTTTTCAAAACCAATATACAGTTTCTAATTAAGCCTCTTCACATGTTAACTCTTTACTTGTCTAGTTTTGGTCGCCAAATAGTTAATTCTGCATGGCTGAATCAATTCAGTTCATCCTCATTGTCTAGTTAAAACATATCTCTTTAAAGAATAAAACAATACACACAGGTTAAGGATTAACATATTTAAAAGTATATTGGAAAGCTCCATAAACCGCATTCGGTACTGTTCGGCTGATTTCGGTACCCTACATCTTAGATGAAGTCGACCGTTTTGTTTCGAATGCCATGAACCGGAAATGTTATAATATTAAAGACCAGTAGGTATCTATAATATCATCGTAATTACGAGAATGGATTAAACAAATATTTAAAATAAAATATTGGAAATTTCATTTTAAATGATAATTAAGTCTTTTTACAATCACTTGTAAGTTGTAACTGTGTTTTGACCGAGGCATTTACATTTAGTTTATCGTAATAATAACTTCTCTTCTCATGTTCAACTATGGTGTACAGTCGAACGTAACATTATATAGCCCGGTGCGCAATCCCACCGCGCATCAAAAGAATAGTTTATGGACGGAATGCGGATAAACTTGATTGTTTTGCTCGCCAAATAGGTAACTCTGCACGGCGAGGGAAAATTGTTATTATTCGATTCATTGGTGACTGTGTTTTGCAACGGGTATAACGTCTTCACCAACCTCGTTTCAATTAATATGTTACCTGATGGATTGTTTATGTTTTCATAAGTATTTAAGCCGCTATTCGGAAATTAGATAATTACGGTCGTTGTGTTCATCAATTTACACTTCTCATTTGTAAGTATCGTCAAATGTACTGATCTAAGTGTACATGTACAACCCTCGTATTTTTGGAATTCTTAAACATTAGGAAAATCTAGGATGTCCTTCTCCTGTCTGTCTGTCTGTCTGTTTGTCTCTCTCTTTCTCTATCTGCTCTCCCTCTCTATCTCCCTCCCTCTCTCTCTCTCTCTCTCTCTCTCTCTCTCTCTCTCTCTCTCTCTCTCTCTCTCTCTCTCTCTCTCTCTCTCTCTCTCTCTCTCTCTCTCTCTCTCTCTCTCTCTCTCTCTCTTTGAAAGACAAATGACGCCTGTCACAGTGACTTTTTTCAAACGTCAGAAAGAATGTTGGCCGTTCTAGTGTTCAAACTCACAAGACCTGGATTGACAGCTCACGTCGCTACCGACTAAGCTAACGGGGCTCGACTATAATCAATTTATTCATTCCGTAACCACTTAAAAGCTATTGTTACTTAAGTGGTCAT